>WNWK01010009.1:7500-72857 GCA_009830355.1 Cherax destructor
GTCACCCTGCCTCGGTGGGAGACGGCTGACTTGTTGAAAAAAAAAAAAAAAAAAAATAATATACATATATATAATATATATATAATATATATATATATATATATATATATATAATATATAATTCCATTTATTTGCCACCCTGAGACTGAAAAAGCATTTCTTAACATCTATGAGGCTCATGTGTGTCTTTGATTTTCATCTATGACCTCTCACCCCTCTCTCTCATTTCAAGATGTCTGTCCCTATCTGTTTATATTATATATATATATATATATATATATATATATATATATATATATATATATATATATATATATATATATATATATATATATATATTATATATATATATATATATATTATATATATATATATTATATATATATATATATATATATATTATATATATATTATATATATATATATTATATATATATATATATATATATATATATATATATATATATATATATATATATATATATATATATATATATATATATATATATATATATTATATATATATATTATATATATTTTTTTTTTTTTTTAACAAGTCGGCCGTCTCCCACCGAGGCAGGGTGACCCAAAAGAAAGAAAATCCCCAAAAAGAAAAAACTTTCATCATCATTCAACACTTTCACCACACTCATACATAATCACTGTCTTTGCAGAGGAGCTCAGATACTACAGCTGAGAAAAGTCCCTCCCAGCTGTCACTATCTCAGACCCCTCCTTTAAAGTGCAGGCATTGTACTTCCCATTTCCAGGACTCAAGTCCAGCTAAATCAATTAACTGGTTTCCCTGAATCCCTTCCACAATGTTATCCTGCTCACTCCAACAGATCGTCATGTCCCAAAAACCATTCGTCTCCATTCACTCCTATCTAACACGCTCACACATGCTTGCTGGAAGTCCAAGCCCTCGCCCACAAAACCTCCTTTACCCCTTCCCTCCAACCTTTTCTAGGACGACCCCTACCCCGCCTTCCTTCCCCTACAGATTTATACGCTCTCCAAGTCATTCTACTTTGATCCATTTCTCTAAATGACCAAACCACCTCAACAACCCCTCTTCAGCCCTCTGAAAAACTTTTAGTAACTCCACACCTTCTCCTAATTTCCACATTCCGAATTTTCTGCATAATATTTACACCACACATTGCCCTTAGACAGGACATCTCCACTGCCTCCAGCCTCCTCCTCGCTGCAGCATTTGCAACCCATGCTTCACACCCATATAAGAGTGTTGGTACCACAATACTTTCGTACATTCCCTTCTTTGCCTCCATGGATAACGTTTTTGTCTCCACAGATACCTCAATGCACCACTCACCTTTTTTCCTTCATCAATTCTATGGTTAACCTCATCCTTCATAAACCCATCTGCTGACACATCAACTCCCAAATATCTGAAAACATTTACTTCTTCCATAATCCCTCTCTCCAATGTGATATCCAATTTTTCTTTATTTAAATCGTTTGATACCCTCATCACCTATATATATATATATATATATAAAATATATATATATATATATATATATATATATATATATAAAATATATAATATATATATATATATATATATATATATATATATATATATATATATATATATATATATATATATATATATATATATATATATATATATATATATATATATATATATATATATATATATATATATATATATATATATATATATATATATATATATATATATATATATATATATATATATATATATATAATATATAATTCCATTTATTTGCCACCCTGAGACTGAAAAAGCATTTCTTAACATCTATGAGGCTCATGTGTGTCCTTGATTTTCATCTATGACCTCTCACCCCTCTCTCTCATTTCAAGATGTCTGTCCCTATCTGTTTTGTCAAAGCCTCTAAATGTCTTGTATGTCGTGATCATGTCTTCCCTAATTCTTTTTTCTTCTAAATTTGTCAGGTTTAGTTCCTTTAGTTTCTTCAAAACTTAATCCCCTCAGCTCTGTGACTGGTGTTGTTGCAAACTTTTGGACCTTTTCTAGTTCACGTACATGCTTGCATACAGTGTCGTACCTCTGCCTTAATGTTGTAGCGACCAACAGAAGTGAACTTGGTCATGTAGCCGCTGTAGATGCCATCATTTTTCATGCTGTCAGCGTTAATACCGTTGTCTTGGAGGATGTATGTGTCAGGCGGTGCATTAACACTGTCAGGCTGAGTTACTATTGCCCTGTCATATATAATGTTTATTGTTAATCACTCACAGGGAAAGGTATTGCTTAATTAAATCTGTTTAAAATTATACACTAACAACGTCGATCTATCAATAAAATGACCCACAACAAATAATAACAAGACTCATAACACTTGCAACAAAACGTTAATATTTTGATACTAGACAGAAGTTTTTTTTTTTTCAGATAACAGATTATCATTTTGGATTAAAAAATAGTTTTGGTTCAAAGATGTTTATTCTAAATTTGAAGTTATATATATATATACATACACACACACGTGAAGTTCCTCGGTGTAGGCTACTTCAATTTTTTATATGCTGAGAAGACATTTGGTAGGTAAATTTCTGTAAAATATTTTCCCAACTAAAGATTAGTAACAAACCATATTGTTAATCTCATAGTATTGTTATATGTTTAATAAGAATTTTAATGCAGTGGAGTAAGACGACTTCAAAGATGTTCAAGTCTTCAAATATGATACATATCAAGGAGTCATACTCTCACTATACCTATACAATAATTACCTAGTTGTAGCTACAGGAGCAGAGTTATACTCGTGGCGTCGCGTCTTCAATAATTTGTTCATTATATATATATATTTAATTTCCAGTGGTTGCAGCACGTATTCCATCTGTTAATTAATTCACTTGGTCTACTACTTCGGGAAGAACATTTTTCTAGTATCCCCTCGCTCCACTATTCTCAGTTTATAACTGTGGCCTCTTGAATTGTTATACCTCATGAATTAAATGCACTTTTGAGTAGGGAAAACAGGACTGTTACTTAGGACTTGTGTTAATCTAAGCTAAATTAATAACATGGTAGTCTACCTCATGTGCTCTACACCAACTGACTGACAACAGCCAAATCTTTGACAAAGTTCAGAGAAAAAATAATTAAGTTTGGCAGCTTGTAGGTAATAAATGGGTTCTTAAAAATAAAGATGGATGCAAAGTTGTAGATCCACTTAACCCAGACTATTACATACAAGTTGTTCCTCTAAAGTTTGACCAATAAATATTTCAGGGCTTGTGGCATAAGTAATTAGAGGTACTAATGATATAACTGAAAACTCATTGCCATGGGTAACTCCTTAATCAGAATTGACCTTTAGCATTATATGCATTAAATTTAAGATCTTTAGATGCTAATACCATTATTTGTATTGTAGTGCATTGTAAGCCAATGATGGAGTATCTTCGAACCAACTAAGAGTCCATCCAGCACTATGACATGCTAAGGTGACTTTTTGGGGTCCCCAGAGTTAACAAGTTTATCGATAATAATGTTGTTTATTTATAATAATGTAGAGTTAACAAGTTTATCGATAATGTTGATTGCTTAGTTGTGATTAAGAGATTAGATGCAGGCCGTACTCTTTAACTCAGAAGATAACTGCCTCTAACAATGCCCTAATTGTCACAGACAAAGTGAAGTTAGTTAGTTTGATATCTTTATTATGCACCCCATACCCATCCTGTGGGCGGTAGTCAAAAGATTACAGAGGTACATAATGGGTCCAGGGACTGGACCTCAAAGTTTGATAGCTGAGCAAGTTACAAAGGTAATGAACTCAGATGGTCACAATCATGACAAGTTACAAAGGTATTTGCAGATTACAGAGGTATATATGTGTATGTGTGTGTGTATATATGTATGTGTATATGTATATGTGTGTGTGTGTGACCCAACAAAGTGAAGCCTATAAAATTCCTCCAATATACAGAGAATAAGCCATGCTTGCCCTAACTTATGTAATTTAGTTTCGATCCGTCATGGACCACTGACTTGAAAATAGTCCAGGACGGACTGAAGCGTCGTCAAAAAATCCTCTCTTAGAAGCAGATTATCTGGGAATTGTTTCAGCCAGAGTATTGTGACTTATTTTTCTGAGTATGTTATCTTAGTAACAATGTTGTGTATACCAGGTCTGTATAAATGATTTTTCGAAAGTATCAATGTACACCATATTATATACAAGTCTGCAATATTGTTATTATTGTAAAATGTGAATTGAATTATCTTGAAAGTAACAAATTGTGTAGAGATAACAATGATCCGAACCGGCAACCTTGTATTTGCAAGTCAACGACTATACCGCCTTACCCAGATTGTTCAAAAAAGTAATTTGTAGGTAGCCCTCAACTGGTTTGTTTGTTAATGGGGTTTAAAGCCTGTCGGTTATATACTATGGTCATTAAGGTTTTGCGTAATCTTTTCATTACACAAGAATACATTAATTCCTAAAATTGGGATTAAACTCTCAACATCAATGTTTTGAAATACACCGCTCATTGTATATAACTTGCCTCTAAGTTGTTGCTCAGCCCACCTTTATATAGACTTTCCACCACCAAACTAGATTCTTTGCTTATTAGTGAAATTAAAGTACATATTTCTTACCTGACGTTTGCGTTAATGATTGGGTTATTTCCTTGTTTCACTTCAGCAAAGATTTTTATTTTGGTATTGAGTGCACTGACTCCCGTCGGTGGTGAGGGTACCTGTGAAGAAGCTGACTGGTGAGGACATTGATATCTCAGCATTTTCCATATTAAAGCAAGCCAGCATTACGTACTCGAGTGTTATCAACATTTGTTTTTCATCACTGAGGTTGAAATTGTGTGCTGTCTTGCAGTGATAACTATAGTAAACATTTGCAAAGATTCATATATTAATTTATAAAGTATATTTTTTTAACACGTCAGCAATTTCCCACCGAGGCAGGGTGACCCAAAAAGAAAGAAAAAACTTTCATCATTCAACACTTTCACCATCACTCATACATAATCACTGTATTTGTAGAGTCGCTCAGATACGACAGTTTAGATGTCCCTCCAAACTGCCAATATCCCAAACCCCTCCTTTAAAGTGCAGGCCTTGTACTTCCCATTTCCAGGACTCAAGTCCGGCTAACCGGTTTTCTTGAATACCTTCACAAAATATTACCCTGTTCACATTCCAACAGCTCGTCAGGTCCCGAAAACCATTCGTCTCCATTCACTCCTATCTAACACGCTCACGTACGCTTGCTGGAAGTTCAAGCCCCTCGCCCACAAAACCTCCCTTACCACCTCCAACCTTTCCTAGGACGATCCGTACCCCGCCTTCCCTACAAATTTATACGCTCTCAAGTCATTCTACTTTGTTCCATTCTCTCTAAATGACCAAACTACCTCAACAACCCTCTGACTAATACTTTTAGTAACTCCATACCTCCTAATTTCCACACTACGAATTCTTTGCATATTTACACCACACATTGCCCTTAGACAGGACATCTCCACTGCCTCCAGCCGCCTCCTCGCTGCAGCATTTACAACCCATGCTTCACACCCATATAAGAGTGTTGGTACCACTATACTCTCGTACATTCCCTTCTTTGCCTCCATGGATAACGTTTTTTGTCTCCACAGATACAACGCACCACTCACCTTTTTTCCTTCATCAATTCTAGGGTTAACCTTATCCTGACGTTAGATACAAAAAAAAATGTATTTATTGTTAATACATAGGTTTGATGTATTTCTAATAACATACATATTTTCTGAATACAGCAATTTGATGTACTTTCAATACAATTTTTTTATGTATTTTTAATATATGCACCAATCTGATATTTTCTGAAAACGGTAAATCAGTAAGTATACTTCTGAGTTAACTCATCTCATAAACATTTCATCACTTCGGCTATGGATCACTGTCTTGTACAACTCTCAGCTGTACAGTAATACATGTATAACTCTCAGCCGTACAGTAATGTGTTCAACTCAGCAGTATAGTAATACTCAATGCATAATTGTCAACGGCAGCTTTTAACCTCTCGTTTCGTCACATATTTCCCTCTTTCCTCATTTATTTTTTATATTTTAAAGCTTTTCACATAGCAATTTTTTCTCCTTAGAATTTTTAGTGGAGACAAGTGCCTTTTTGGATTTGACATCCTATACGAGTGGGCACATGATATCTACGAAGTGATTCAGGGAAGCCAATTAGCTTGACATGAGTTTTGAAGGTGGGATGTAAAGTGCCTGCAATTTGAGATGGGTGGGAGCTGGACAGGCACCTAGTCAGTGCCTGACCAGCCGAACTATGGTTCGTACGTCGGTTTGCGTGCGGCCGGCAGTAACAGCCTGGTTGATCAGGCCCTGACCCATCGCGAGGCCTGGTCATGGACTGGGCCGCGGGGGCGTTGACCTCCGGGATACCATCCGGGTATACCCCATGCCCATCTCGGGGGCGGTAGTCCAAGCTTTACAGAGGCACCTACTGGGTCTGTTCTCCACTGTTTTGATAGTTAAATAAGTTGCAGTGGTAGAGAACTAGTTAAGTTTATGATCTGGTGACAATAGTAATGAGTTACTTATGCAGACATGAATTCAGTCACAAAAAAACATTGCAATGTGGATAGGGATGCTGTGGTTCAGTAGGTCGGTGGATTGTGGTGTAAATGCACTTCCGGAGAGAGCGAGTGATACTGATTATTTCTTATTTGCGTCCTTTTCAGAAAATAACTGAGCAAGAAAAATCAAGTTGATAATAATACGTATCTAGTGGAACATTCAAATGAAGCTTTTTTTTTTTTTTAGAAATAAACACTAAACTACGGATAGCATGAGTAACCTATCCTGCAATGATTATTTCTAAACTATTTAAATTTATCGGCTAATTGTTATTCTACTTTAACAAGTTTCATGGGTCATACAGTGCCTGGGGAATGAGAGGTAATCATATTTGGTCCAAGGAAGGGGTGGATAGCCCTTCACCAGCATAAACAAGGCACATTCCTTTAAAGGGAGCTCATTTCAAAGCACAGCCCTATGTAAGGTATACTACTGTTCTCGAGGATGCGATCCACAAGTCTGCTAGCACCCAGTTACCTAATTACGAATCAGCAGGAACATCAGATTTAGGGAGACTCCCAAACGTCTCAACTAGCTCGTTAATTGAACTCGGGTTCTTTAGGTTATGAGCAATGGTCAGCTTTAGTCTAATATATGCTATTATATCACTGGCTCATAATTACCAGGGTACTTGTAGTGGCCTCGAGAAAATTTTAGGGGTCTTTCGATGTAAATAATTTAAAGTTTTTTTTTTAAGTACTGTGAGTGGATTATTTTTAATTTAGTATGATAGTAATTATTTGCATTGTGCTCGTATAAAAAGTTTTAGTTTTGTTGGTTAGTTTTATCTTGGGTTTTCTTAGGTGTGCTCAAGTTTACATTTTATTAAAAAGATCGCAGAATGATCTCGTGGGTCAAAGATCCTTTTAAATCTCACAATTGCCCTTCTTAATTTCACTCATGAATATCAGTTTCTCAGCATTAATTAATATTTTCAGTTAGGATATCCACAGGAAGATGATCAAAGTGTTTAATTTTCATCTGTTGTTTCTTACCCAGACTCTGGTGGTGATGGGGAGGGTATAGGCGTCTCGTTGACGGGCGGTGACAGACACCTTCACTATTCTTGAAGCATCTCCGTCTAACTTGACTTCCCACTTCCACATTCCAACCTTTTGATAACATAGGACTATGAAAAATGTTGGCAGTTGTTCAATAACTATTCCACCATCTTACCCACATGCACGCCCACGCAAACACACCTCGCTGAGTACGTGTATACGTACATAAACACACATAACAAGAAGGCACAATTGCAAATTAGAAAAAAATAAAACCTACAAAAGGGTACTAATTTTTTTCATAAAGTAAAAAAAATGAAATGAATTACAAGTGTAAGTAGTAACGACTAGCCATGGACTCGAACCCATGTTGTTTTGGCCCGCCTCATGAGCGAAAACAACATGACGCTCTAACCCACAGGACCCACTGTAGGATTTGGTGGTCCTGTGGGTTAGAGCATCATGTGGTTTTCGCTCACCATGAGGTGGGCCAAAACAATATGGGTTCGAGCCACGGGAGGGTGGAAATCTTTAGCTCAAGTACTTTCACACTTCTCAGTGCGTCATCAGGAGCTATGCAATGTTGCAAGTCAGCAAGTGAAGGAAGGGAAGTTTTCTCAAGAGTAGCTAAGATAGCTAAGATAGGCTTAAGGAATATGTTGCTGTATGACCCTTAGCGCTTAGTTATGATTATAATAATTAAGGAACGTGCAAAGGCATACAAAATACTCAGATTAAATACCGGGGAAGTACAGGTTGTCTGAGACGTGAAGAGTGTGAGCTAAAGACACTCGAACCTTAAGGACATTAGGAAGTTTTTTTCTTTTTTGTCTTGGGTAGAAAATGGAATGCACTTGATGAAAATGTAATGGAGAAACACAATTCACAGTTGCAAGAGTAGATATGATAAAGCGCAGGAGGTCAGATAAGAGGATGATAAGAGTTAAGAGAAACTAAGAATTATCCCCTAGAAACAAATAGGAGAGTATACATTGGACTGAAGCCACTGACTAGCTAAACGTGTCCAGAATAAAGATAACCCAGTGTTGCACAAGTGTTGCATAAGTGTCTCCTTTATCAACCTGTAGGTTTTTAAGCTATTTATAGGGTTTAGCGCTTATCTTTGGTTATAATAATAATAAACCATTTATTCAAACACACACGCACACCCATGCACGCAGACAAGACATCACACACGCACACCCATGCACGCAGACAAGACATCACACACGCACACCCATGCACGCAGGCAAGACATCACACACGCACACCCTTGCACGCAGACAAGACATCACACACGCACACCCATGCACGCAGGCAAGACATCACACACGCACACCCATGCACGCAGACAAGACATCACACACGCACACCCATGCACGCAGGCAAGACATATCACACACGCACACCCATGCACGCAGGCAAGACACATCACGCACGCACACCCATGCACGCAGGCAAGACACATCACGCACCTCTGCCAGTGGAATAGTGATGGTCCACACGAAACTGATATCATCAAAATCTTTGGCATAAATGCTAATGCCATTAGGGTCTATCAGGCGGGGTGCTTCTCTTACGTGATCCTTTTTGTCTGTCTGAAGACGGAAGACGAGATTCTTTCCCACGCTGTTGTCTACAGTAAAATAATTTTCCACTGCACTATCTCGAGTCTTAATCGCCGGCGATTCATAGATCTGAAATGTTAATTTGATCAGGATCATTAGAATGTTCACGTGGAAAACTAGGTCAACAATATTGTTTGAGATTTAATGGGCACTGAGAATGATTTCACAAACGAGAACTTGTTTGAGTTAAAATAAAATATTTATGTAACCCTGGCATGTCCTAAGTACTTTGATAACATTAAAATCAGAGCTTACAAAAGTGATTATTTAGTTAACACAGTCTGGTTTGGTCATGGTGACTGGAAGGATGACAGGTTATGAGGATTTTAAAAAAAAAACTAATAGAGTTTTAATTAATGAATGGAGATGTGGTGAAATGTATAAATGGAAATATGAATAAATAAAGATGATATGAATAGAGTGTTGAAATATATCTGCCCAAGACAGCAAACAGTGGATTCAAAATACATTTAGATTTAGAAAGGAGATAGGAAATTGGTGGTTTAACAAAACAATAGATGTTGATTGAGAAATTTACTGCCTAGTAGTGTTACTGAACAACTTGTAAATCAAGCTAAACGCTTCCATTAAAAGTTATCTTATGTGTCTGTTTATAATCCAAAACCTCGCAGGGTTCATTAGTCAGCAGCTCTGTGTTAAATATTAGGAATTATTGAAGAACAGAAGTCACAATACCATGGATGGAACAATTCACACAGCCCACACTTAAGAAACTTACGACTATGCTTCGGTACTTCCTGGGACGTTTCGGTCCAGGAGGGACCGAAACGTCCCAGAGTTCCGCCGAGTAGTAGTCTGTAACTATAACCAGTAATAATAATAATAATAATAATAATTTAAAACCGGAGCATATACAACAAATACAAATGAAAATTATATGGCAGATAACTGACCATAATATCGATGAACCGGATTTCCTTGCCTGGCTGACGTGTGAGAGTTTCCTGAAAGGCGTCCTTCAACATAGCGCTCTGGTCGTTATCATTGACAGTATAAGACTTGCACCCGGTCTTATCCGACAGCACCTCCAGGTTGGGGTCAGCTTTAGATCTGAAAACATAAGAATGAAAGAACACTGCGGTAGGCATTTTGGGCCATGATAGGCATGTTCAACACCCACCCACTGCAACATTAAGCTCTCGCTGTTTTTTATATAACACTTTATGACAGTAAGACTTAAAATATTTAAGAAAACAATAACTTACCCAAAGGCCACAGTTATAACACAGATGCGAGCTTGAATCACCTCGTTCAGAACATCACTGATGCGAGGATCTTCATTCTCTTCACCGTCAGTGATAATCAGGATGTTTTTGTTATGTTTACCGCTCAGAATCTATAAGGAAAGGTTGGCAGGTGTTAGTCGTAATGATTCTTGCCAGTCACTGTTGCTGGTTACCTGGGGTGACTAGTCAAGCTCTCCAATTAATTCCATCTTGGAGGGGGGCAGTCTTGATGCTGGTAAAGGACTTTTGATCCGAGGAATTACAGCTGCCTTCCCATTTCTCCAATAAAACCTGATTGTCTAGCATTCCCCAATGAGTTTAGAGCTTCTCTAATTTACTAACGAAAATACTCTCTTACTGTAACTCATCAATGCTTCTGTTCTGTCGTTCGAAAAAGAAGTGGGGATGGGTAAGGGCATAAGAAGACAGAAAGCACCAAATAAGGACAGGGAATAAGGGTGAAAGCTCCACCAACCCTATAAAACTGATAAATAGTTAATCTAGGATTAAGGTCCAAAGCAAATAATTTCATAAACCTAATTCGACTGACACCTAAACATCTAAATACAGCATATAATATACCCCTTGTCAACTATCTTCTAAGTACAGTTAGATTCTAGAGAGTTCTAAAGACTGGGAACAGCATTTAACCCTACAAAAAAAAAATGAATTAATCCAGGATTTAGCTTAAGGAAATTTTAATTTCCCGTTCCAATAGATGTTCTGGGGTAGCTATAAGTAAGCTGTAACTGTAGTATAAGTCTATGTATATCCTAATATATTTACAAACAGCAATACAGCAAGACAGACTACAAATCACCCAGAACAAAATGGTGAGATTTATCCTGGACCTGAATCTAAGAGAGAGCATGTTGGCCAGGATGAATTACAACAGCTGGATATGCTGAAACTTGAAGACCGAGTAAAACAACTAAAGTTTAATCACGTTTAATAAAACTGCTCACAAGCACAGTCCAGAATATCTTTCTGCCAAGATTGTCAGTCATGGGACCCAAAACAAGTGTAATACTAGGGAAAGGGAACACAGCTTTGTAGTACCCACAGTAGGTGGTCAGGCTTCAAACACCTTTTATTGTACAACAATAAAGGAGTGAAACGGACTTCCCGTAAATGTCAAAGCTTGAGCCAGGTCAGGAAGAGAGCTAAAAGGTACTTAATTAATGAAGCTACAGAAAGGGAGGAGTGATTTCTTTTATAGCTGTTACTGTAACATTCAGGTAAAGCAATTGCAAAGAACTATAGACTGATAGCACTAACATCCCATTACATAAAAAATCTTTGAAAGGGTTCTAAGAAGCAAGATCGCCAACCACCTAGATACCCATCAGTTACACAACCCAGGGCAACACGGGTTTAGAGCAGGTCGCTCCTGCCTGTCCCAGCTACTGGACCACTATGACAAAGTCCTGGATGCTGTAGAGGATAAACAAAATACAGATGTAGTATACACAGACTTTGCAAAAGATTTCGACAAGTGTGAACATGGTGTAATAGCACACAAAATGCGTTATAAAGGAATAACAGGTAAAGTTGGTAGATGGATCTATAACATCCTGACAAATAGAACCCAAAGAGTAATAGTAAACGGAGTAAATTCTGAGGCAGTTACGGTGAAAAGCTCTGTTCCACAAGGCACAGTACTCGCTCCCATCCTATTCCTCATCATCATCATATCTGACATAGACAGAGATGTAAGCCATAGCTCCGTGTCTTTGCGGATGACACCCATGACAGTGACCTCCATCGAAGACACCGCAAGACTCCAAGCGGACAGCAATCAAATCTTCAAATGGGCCACTCAAAGCAATATGAAGTTCAAAGAAGAGAAATTTCAACTACTCAGATATGGAAAACTTGAGGAAATTAAAACTATCAGGGTATACGACAAATTCTAACCATACAATAGAGCAAAAAAGTAATGTGAAGGACCTGGGAGTGAAAATGTCAGAGGATCTCGCCTTTAAAGACCACAGCAATGTATCTACCGCATCTGCTAGGAAAATGATGGGATGGATAATGAGAACCTTCAAAACTAGGGACACCAAGCCCATGATGATTCTCTTCAAATCGCTTGTTCTCTAGGCTGGAATACTGCTGTACACTAACTGCCCCCTTCAAGGCAGGCGAAATTGCTGGCCTGGAGAGTGTACAAAGAATTTTCACGGGACACATAAGTACGATAAGGCCCCTAAATTACTGGGAACGGTTGAGGGACCTTGATCTGTATTCCCTGGACCGCAGGCGAGAGAGATGCATGATAATATACACTTGGAAAAACCCAGAGGGATTAGTACCAAACTTGCACACGAAAATCACTCCCTATGAAAGCAAAATACTCTGCAGGAAATGCAACATTCCCCCAATGAAAAGCAGGGGCGCCACGAGTATACTGAGAAAACACAATAAATGTCAGGGGCCCAAGTCTGTTCAACTGCCTCCCAGCACACATAAGGGGGATTACCAATAGACCTCTGGCTGTCTTCAAGAAGGCACTGGACAGGCACCTAAAGTCAGTGCCTGACCATCCGGGCTGTGGCTCGTACGTTAGTTTGCGTGCGGCCAGCAGTTACAGCCTGGTTGATCAGACCCTGATCCACCACGAGGCCTCGTCTCAGACCGAGCCGCGGGGGCGTTGACCCACGAAACCCTCTCCAGATATGGCTCCAGATATAATCAGTGTACTCTAGTAAAAGAAAACGTACATAACAGATTCTCTAGTCAGATTAGTGAAAAAAATACTGTTTATTTGATTATTGCATATACAGCGTGATATAAAAACTCAGCCCCAGATTCCAGATCTTGCCATAAGCCTTCTACCCTATTACAGTTTTGATTCATTTATATATTACGATATATATACTCTTATATTACAGTTACAGCTTACTTATAGCTATGTCATAGCATCTGTTGGAAGCAAGGATTAATTAAATATTTCTTAAGGTAAATACTGGTTCGTGGGATTAATTATATTTTTATAAGGTTAGATACTGTTCCCAATCCCAAAAACTCACTGAAATCTAACTGTACTTAACAGTTGATGAAGCGTATTATATGCCGTTTAGATGTTTGTCTAAGTGCCCACTGAACTAGGTTGTTTACTTTGGACCTTAGTGCTAGATTTTATAATTTTTTAAAGGGCTGCTAGAGCTTTTTTCCTTATCGCTTGTTCTTATATCTGGTACTTTCTGTTATCTTCTGCTCTCTTCCTATACATTTTTACCACTCTGCTTAGCTATTGCAACATTGCATAGCTCGTGAGGAGGCACTGGTTGCAGTGCGATAGGCCTAGAGCTAGTCCATTTCATCCGCGCTAGGTGATGCGTACCTGGACAGCGGTCCTAAGCCCGGAGCCAATGCTGGTGCCGCCATTGTTATTTGTAAGAATCTTGTTGGCCAGGGTCTGTCTCACTGTCTTGTCTCTGAGCTGTGTGAGTGGCACCAACACTGTGGCCGGGTAACTTCTGTTAGGGAGACAGCAACACACTATATAACATTCACTGAGTAGATTTTCAAGCTCCATTTTTTCCCTTTCTATATGAAGTATTGGACTAGCAGTCTTCACTGCTTAATTCTGAAACCTTGAGTAAGTAAAATAATGGTCAGAAAACCTAAAAGAAATTAATTCTAGATGATTCAACATTTAAGGTTAATAAAATTTGCTGTTGTAAGAACAAATCGTATTTGTAATAAATATAGAAAGCTACTAAATTTAGGTAAGTTATTGTCCATACCTAACACTGAATGGAATTATGTTAAATCTAAATGTCTTAAGAGACTAGGTAACAAGAATGGCACAACCGTATAAATAACATTTACTATAAAATAATTCCACTCACCTGGCACGTCGTCATATAATTTGCACATTTTAGACTTAGGCATCCTTTTTTTATTATTTTAGGTTACTTTAATGACCTAACTTGTATATATATATATGATGGCACTCTGGTTGCAATCTAGTCTGCTGGTCTTGGTTACTCAAAATAAGTCATTAATTTCTGTATATGTAAAACCTATTCCCCTACACTTAATATAATCACCTATGATAATGTACAAGAGATCAAATCCTTTTAATCGATTTATTGATCAAACAAATTCCACTGGTCTTCTCTTCCTGACACTTTTACCTGCTGTTCAATAAACGGTTAGTGATGAGTCGGTCATATTCCTGGCCGAATGTGAACTAAGACGGACCAGGACCATGGCGGAGTAATGTTACGTTAGATTCATTACCTTTGTAACTTGTCATGATTGTGACCAGCTCTACCTGGAGCTCATTACCTTTGTAACTTGTCATGATTGTGACCAGATCTAGTTCATTACCTTTGTAACTTGTCATGAGTGTGACCAGCTCTACCTGGAGCTCATTACCTTTGTAACTTGTCATAATTGTGACCAGATCTAGTTCATTACCTTTGTAACTTGTTCAGCTATCAAAACTTTGGAGTCCAGTCCCTGGACCCATTATGTACCTCTGTAATCTTTTGACTACCGCCCACAGGATGGGCATGGGGTGCATAATAAAGATATTAAACTAAAAAAAACTAGGTTAGGTTACTTTTTTTTTGGTAGTGGAAGTGGGTGGTGTTTGCAAATCGAAATAATATCTCAGTTATAAAACAAACATATATAGTATAAACGAAACTATAATTAATGGCCGAAATCCGCCGAGTAACGGTCGTATATTTGATTGAGGAATATAAATAGAATAAAATATGGTTGTATTTACGAGAATCTTATAAGCGAGACGAAACTGTTGTCGGGAGCTTCGTGTAGCAGCCATCTCTGGGCAGTCTTCTGCAACGTAACAATACGATTCTCAGTAGACATGCTGCCCGAGTAGTCCATGACGACGGCGTAGCTGGGGAACACCGATTGTATTACGATCACTGATGGCTCCTCTGGCGGTGTGGCGCGCGGAGGGTTCCTGTCAATCACACATTATGTCACGTATTTAAATGATATAGAAAGTTCACAACTAACTAACATGTTTGAGATAACTGAACGACGTTTCGATCTGTCCAGGACGGACAGAATGTCATGCTGTTCTCACCTCAATTTGTGGAGTTATGATTTTCTTCAACCATAATATTTGGACTTATTTTTTATACGAAAATTTGTAACCCTTTAGCTCTACACGACAGTCATCAACTTTTCATTATATCAATATCACTTTCGTCCATTCCCAATAAAGATTTTTCTATATTATAACTAGCGGTATTAAAATAAGTCTGGCCTGAGGAACTTACACGTTATTTGCGAAATCTTGATGTTTCTCCATCACTTGCCACGCAGACAGTCCTTGGCACTTGTCATTTTGTTTGTTGGGGGACTCATACAAGTGTGTGTTTCTGTCGCAGAACTCTACAATCTGTTTTGAATAATAATGAAAATAAATATTATGATATTACAAAAAGACCCAGCGATCTGCTTATTTGACTAAAGTGAACTATATATATTAGCGAAATTAAATAAAAAAAAATGCTACATAACCATAATTTTTAAAGGGGTGGACCGGTAAGCCAGCGGAAGGCCTCGGTCAAATAACCAAAAGCTCCAGCTGCGGGACCATCATATGACTAAGATTCGCGTCAGGAGACATTTGTCCTGTTTCCTAACAAATTTTACATACCCTAATAAAAAAAAAATATTGCTATAGCCTAGCCTCCATTTATTAAGCAAAATTCGATTTTTCAGCAGTAAGCTTCTGTCTTATTCTATACAAGTTACATTGGATTTATCGCTTAACTTGATATTAATTTTATTATTTAGCATATAATTTAGTTCACGAGTGCTACATTTATTTTCTTCACCGAGGATCAAGACTTCACTTTTCCACACTGAATTTAGTCTTCCACTTTTCCGACCACAACATTAGCCAGTCTAAATTATTCTAAAGTTCAGTGGTATCTTTTGAATTTGTCCGTCTATTTTTGTGTCAGCGAATTTACTTATATCATTTTTTATTCCACTATCAAGGTCATTGATGTGGAATAATAGTATCAAGGGGCCCTAAATTAATCCTTGTAGAACGCTACTTATGACTGGTCCCAATTCTGCTTTCACTCCATGTATGCAAATCTCTGCTGAATATTTGTCAGGCATACCTCGATCTATGAAAGTTTTCCTCCTGTATCGTGTGATGCCACTTTCTTTAAACAGTATTATGTGTGAAACTGTTTCAGAATCTTTACTGAAATCCAAGTAGACGACATAATTCTAGACTGACCCAGGTCGAGTTGGGCAGGGCTTAAATGGTGAGCATTGATGCCAGTGAAAGGTTCTTGACTCAAGGAGTTACCCTGCCCTCGGATCAAGCCTAATTACCTACTAATTCTCGGGTACTATAGCCCATATGGGCTTAGCGCCTCCCTGTAAATATAATGATCCATTCTGTGTCAGGCATGACCTTATAAGTTCCATTCACAACTAGCTCACAGTTTTGAAATAGACGACGAGTTTTCGTTTTGGACTATTATCATGGCGCGTCTTATTAAAGGTTGAAGACAGAAACGTTCTCTAATTTCCTCTTCCAATTTACTGTCATGTAAATTGTAACTGGGACGGTATTATAACTCATTCTTCCTGGTCAGTTTCGTATAAGGCAAAAGTACTTGATAAGCATCACATATACAAACATTAATGAAAACATTTACGTGTATAGTCAATTTATATATTCAAAAAGTTGTTATACCTTAACATACAACGTTTAAAAACTTAAAGTGCATAAACTTTAAGAGGCACTTACCGAGTCACTGAGGATGAAAGAGTAAGACATGAGGGACTTACCGAGTCACTGAGGATGAAAGAGTAAGACATGAGGGACTTACCGAGTCACTGAGGATGAAAGAGTAAGACATGAGGGACTTACCGAGTCACTGAGGATGAAAGAGTAAGACATGAGGGACTTATCGAGTCACTGAGGTTGAAAGAGTAAGACATGAGGGACTTTCCGAGTCACTGAGGATGAAAGAGTAAGACATAAGGGACTTACCGAGTCACTGAGGTTGAAAGAGTAAGACATGAGGGACTTACCGAGTCACTGAGGATGAAAGAGTAAGACATGAGGGACTTACCGAGTCACTGAGGATGAAAGAGTAAGACATGAGGGACTTATCGAGTCACTGAGGTTGAAAGAGTAAGACATGAGGGACTTACCGAGTCACTGAGGATGAAAGAGTAAGACATGAGGGACTTACCGAGTCAGTGAGGATGAAAGAGTAAGACATGAGGGACTTACCGAGTCACTGAGGATGAAAGAGTAAGACATGAGGGAGGATGTGGCTGTCTGATCATCGTCTGGGTGGAACCTGCAGTTGTCATTTGGCAAGTTATTATCTCCGTAATGGCATTCACTATAACTTCCTCTATGTTGTTCATCCCTGTCAAGTATATGTGAAGGAAAATTTAGCAAAGTTAAAATACATTATTACAAGTGAAAATATATTATTTTAAGTGAATGTATGTTGCTATCTATGAGTGAATGTATGTTGCTATCTATGAGTGAATGTATGTTGTTATCTGTGAGTGAATGTATGTTGCTATCTATGAGTGAATGTATGTTGTTATTTATGAGTGAATGTATGTTGCTATCTGTGAGTGAATGTATGTTGTTATCTATGAGTGAATGCATGTTGCTATCTATGAGTGAATGTATGTTGCTATTTATGAGTGAATGTATGTTGCTATCTGTGAGTGAATGTATGTTGTTATCTATGAGTGAATGTATGTTGCTATCTATGAGTGAATGTATGTTGCTATTTATGAGTGAATGTATGTTGCTATCTGTGAGTGAATGTATGTTGTTATCTATGAGTGAATGTATGTTGCTATCTATGAGTGAATGTATGTTGCTATCTATGAGTGAATGTATGTTGCTATAAGTGAATGTACGTTTTATCTAATGAAGGTAGTTTATAGAGAATGTATGTTATCTATAGTGAAGTAGTTATAAGTGAATGTACGTTTTTATAAATGAAGGTACGTTATAAGAGAAGGTACGTTATTATAAATGAAGGTACGTTATAAGAGAATGTACGTTATTATAAATGAAGGTACGTTATAAGATAATTACGTTATTATAAGTGAAGATGTGTTATATATTATTGTAAGGGAATGTGCGTTATTATAAGTGAATGTGCGTTATTATAAGTGAATGTGCGTTATTATAA
Source organism: Cherax destructor (assembly GCA_009830355.1). Taxonomy (NCBI): domain Eukaryota; kingdom Metazoa; phylum Arthropoda; class Malacostraca; order Decapoda; family Parastacidae; genus Cherax; species Cherax destructor. The sequence continues at coordinate 26,214 of WNWK01010009.1, forward strand.
GTGAATGTACGTTATTATAAGTGAATGTACGTTATTATAAGTGAATGTACGTTATTATAAGTGAATGTACGTTATTATAAGTGAATGTACGTTATTATAAGTGAATGTACGTTATTATAAGTGAATGTACGTTATTATAAGTGAATGTACGTTATTATAAGTGAATGTACGTTATTATAAGTGAATGTACGTTATTATAAGTGAATGTACGTTATTATAAGTGAATGTACGTTATTATAAGTGAATGTACGTTATTATAAGTGAATGTACGTTATTATAAGTGAAGATACGTTATTATAAGTGAAGATACGTTATTATGAGTGAAGATACGTTATTATGAGTGAAGATACGTTATTATAAGTGAAGATACGTTATTATAAGTGAATGTACGTTATTATAAGTGAAGATACGTTATTATAAGTGAAGATACGATATTATAAGTGAAGATACGTTATTATAAGTGAAGATACGTTATTATAAGTGAAGATACGTTATTATAAGGGAAGATACGTTATTATAAGTGAAGATACGTTATTATAAGTGAAGATACGTTATTATAAGTGAAGATACGTTATTATAAGTGAAGATACGTTATTATAAGTGAAGATACGTTATTGTAAGTGAATGTACGTTATAAGTAAATGTACGTTATTATAAATGCTGAACTACAAACAACATTTTCATATAAGACGATCTCTTACGTCGTTGGTTGGTTAAGAGTTCTTGATCCAAGGAATTGGAATTGTCTTTCCTCCTCGAATCAAACCTAATTACCCCAACCGCTCCCATTCCCCATGCGCTGTGACCCTTACGAATTTAGCGCTTCCCCTCGAATTAAATAATGATAATTCTCCATTGTGCTGTAATTGTTTCACATGATGGTAGGATTGCTGGTGTCTTCTGTCTCATAAACATGCAAGATTTCAGGTACGTCTTGCTACTTCTACTTACACTTAGGTCACACTACACATACATGTACAATCATATATATATATATATATATATATATATATATATATATATATATATATATATATATATATATATATATATATATATATTATTGTAACCACGAACCCATGTTGTACTGGCCCGTCATTGTGAGCGAGAACCACATGACGCCCAATCCTACAAGAACCAAGCACCCAGCGACCCTAGGGTTTTCTTCTATCCTCTTACTAGTCCTTGTTTATTTTCTCTTATCTCCATGGGGAAGTGGAACAGAATTCTTCCTCCGTAAGCCATGCGTGTCGTAAGAGGCGACTAAAATGCCGGGAGCAAGGGGCTAGTAACCCCTTCTCCTGTATATATTACTAAATGTAAAAGGAGAAAATTTCATTTTTTCTTTTGGGCCACCCTGCCTCGGTGGGCCACCCTGCCTCGGTGGGCCACCCTGCCTCGGTGGGCCACCCTGCCTCGGTGGGCCACCCTGCCTCGGTGGGCCACCCTGCCTCGGTGGGCCACCCTTCCTCGGTGGGCCACCCTGCCTCAGTGGGATACAGCCAGTTTGTTAATGTTTACGTTAACATACATAAGTAAGTTATTATTATTTAGCAGTAGTTTATTATCATAAAACTATTATTATTATTATTATTATTATTACTAGGTATTCCCTAAGGGGTTCCTTTAAGAGACTGAATTTATTTTTTGTCCCAACTTTTTCGAAATTATTTTGCTCATAACTCGAGAATGCCTCATCCAATAGTCTTCCAATTTTGAACATTTACGTACAGTAACGAAGACCACATTCTAGGAACAATTAGCATGGCCACGTGCCCTAGGACCCAAGTATTGAACACACTCCCAGCATCCTGCGATAACTTCCAAAATCCTGTGGCTGAGCTTTAAGCGTTCTAAAAAAAATACGGCGGCGGAGAGTGAAAGTCAGCAGAGTAGGAGCAGCTTTGACGATTGTATGTGCAAAATAGTGAGAAAATCTTATTCCCGTTAAATCACGTTATATGAATTCCAGTTTACCTCATCTGAACGGCTTCAATATTTATTGCTATGCATCAGAGCCACGATAATACCCATTAAGTTCAGTTTGCGTGCACGCAAATTTGTTGATGTAAAATAGTAATTATTATTACAATCAAAACTAAGCGCTAAACTCACGAGGGTCATACAGAAAAATAATAATATAAAAATGGAATCGTTGAAGTGTGCCATAATAGGAGAATGACTCGTCTGATTGTCTTCAAATTTTCAACAATTATTTGGTTTCCTGAATATTGCCATTGAATGGCTAAGTCCCAGTTTGCCAATATTACTGAATAATAATAATATCTTTGTTTCTACAAGTACATGTACAAGGTATACAGGTCTAGCTGACATCAATGACATACTAGTACATAGAAAGTCGCTTGTTATGCAGAGCATTTCGTGGAAATTAGGTCAGTTTTGTCCCAGGATGCGACCCACACCAGTCGACTAACACCCAGGTACCCATTTTACTGATGGGGAACATAGACAACCGGTGTAAAGAAACACACCCAATGTTTCTACCCTCGCCGGGAATCGAACCTGGACGCACGTCGTGCGAAGCTACTTTTGCCTTGATGCTCTTGATCCAAGGAACTAGGCAGGCTTATCGTCCCTTTACTTGAATCGAATTTAAATGCCTTCCCTTCCACATGCGCTATATGACCCCAACGTGTTTAGCACTTCTGATTAAAATATTACAGTTGTGATAGTCGTATGAAATGGACAGAACGTTTCATTGATTAATGCTGTGTAAACAATTTTTTTGATTCTGTGCAATAACTGGAAACTGTATTTTCTGGTTAACTTTAAATTTTTAGTGATGTGTTTTCGTCAAGTGCCAATTTTATTAATCAAATTGGTTTCTGTGAAATAACTGGAGAATGTCTCTACTGATGAGAAATAAGTCACTGACTATATTTAGTTATCCTAGTTTAAATCAGTTGATTGTTCTGCTGTGTCTATAACATGTGTGCCCTCAAGACCCTACACTAGGTTTATGTAAACCTTGCTTTCTTAAAAGCTGGCCAGTATTACTTTAAGAAAAGTTTGGACTGATTTTAGCATGCGTAGGTTGCAGCTCGCTTTCTAGGAAGAAATTGGAATTTTCTAAATACTTATTTTCATGCGATAATTTGTAAGCGCCGCTTTTGATTAGTTTCAAACCTTCCATGCGCATGATAATGCAATTTCCATGCGCATGATAATGCAACTTCCATGCGCATGATAATGCAACTTCCATGCGCATGATAATGCAACTTCCATGCGCATGATAATGCAACTTCCATGCGCATGATAATGCAACTTCCATGCGCATGATAATGCAACTTCCATGCGCATGATAATGCAACTTCCATGCGCATGATAATGCAACTTCCATGCGCATGATAATGCAACTTCCATGCGCATGATAATGCAACTTCCATGCGCATGATAATGCAACTTCCATGCGCATGATAATGCAACTTCCATGCGCATGATAATGCAACTTCCATGCGCATGATAATGCAACTTCCATGCGCATGATAATGCAACTTCCATGCGCATGATAATGCAACTTCCATGCGCATGATAATGCAACTTCCATGCGCATGATAATGCAACTTCCATGCGCATGATAATGCAACTTCCATGCGCATGATAATGCAACTTCCATGCGCATGATAATGCAACTTCCATGCGCATGATAATGCAACTTCTGACCGATATTGATCTCTTTGGAAGGTTTGAATTAGATTTGGGCCATATATATCCTTATTTACATTTTTTATTGAAGAAATTTGTATAGTTATCATATGACTCATGAAAGCCTCTTCTGATTCCCTTCAAATCTTCAACAATAATATTTAACTGCATTATCAACTTAAACTGCACTATTTCAACAGTGTAACTTGAGGCACAAGGGACTTCCTCGGGTCACTAAGCGACCAAAACACATCTAGTTATTATTGATGGAGAAACGCTAATCCCGTACCCAGTGTTATGTAATACATATTACTTACACCTCAATACCCTCTATGTAAGCATTTGCACAGTAGTTGGGTCTATGATTTGCAATGTGCACATCAATACGGGAAGTGCCTGCTCTGCCCGTGGAGTAGAAGAGTGGGTATCTTCGGTCATTTGGGTAACCCATTTCATCAAAGACGCCCCAACGTAGCTGAGCCCACTGCGGCACTAGTGACTTTCCTGAGGGTGCGAGAAAGATGAAAATTATGTTATGGTAAAAGAAATCAAGAGTACTGTCAACACCAATATGACTGGTTGTCTGACAATTGTTTCTTGATATTTTCACATGATAGTAAAAGCATTATTCATGTAAAAAAATGACTCAAATTTTCAGATTTATTTAAGTTATTATCATTACACCTAGTTAGAATGATGACATATCTATCTCTATTTTTCTTTAAATTGTGAGCTTTAGTTTCTCAGTGATTTAATACTGTATTGATTTAGGAAGTATGAGCCAGGGTACATTAATCATCATACATTATTCATCAATATTAGTATGTAGTTAATGGTGACGACCAAGCCAGCCTTTGTCAGATTTGACTTAAAAAAATGCCGTATCCTTCAACTTTAAATTGATATCCATATCGGTGACCTCTCCCCTTGTTTTTTTTCTGTTTGAGACGAGTTCAACTGTGAGCAAATTGTAATTAATTTATGAAATATTTGCTAAATTACAAAGACAATTCAGATAATAGCAAATAAACTTAAATACTTATATGAAGAGGCTTGTCCCAATTTATTACCTACAGAACAAACATTCAGCCGAAAATCACTCCCTATGAAAGCAAAAGACTCGGCAGGAGATGCAACATTCCCCCAATAAAAAGCAGGGGCGCCACGAGTACATTGAGAGACAACACAATAAGTGTCCGGGGCCCAAGACTGTTCAACTGCCTCCCAGCGTACATAAGGGGGATTGCCAATAGACCCTGGCTGTCTTCAAGAAGGCACTGGACAGGCACCTAAAGTCAGTATCTGACCAGCCGGGCTGTGGTTCATACGTCAGTTTGCGTGCGGCCAGAAGTAACAGCCTGATTGATCAAACCCTGATCTTGAAAATCTTTCAAACCCGACCAAACCTCTTGTTGCTTGGTGATTCCTATTTAAAACACTTAAAATTAATATCTTTATTTCTACAAGTACATGTACAAGGTATACAGGCCTACCTGACATCAATGACATACTACTATATAGAAAGCCGCTTGTTATGCAGAGCATTTCGGGCAAATTAGGTCAGTTTTGTCCCAGGATGCGACCCACACCAGTCGACTAACACCCAGGTACCCATTTTACTGATGGGGAACATAGACAACCAGTATAAAGAAACACGCCCTATGTTTCTACCCTCGCTGGGAATCGAATCCGGACACTCGCCGTGTGAAGCGAGAGCTTTAGCCACCAGCCACGAATGTCGCAAAAACAAAGAAATTCCCAGGACGCAGTTTCAATGAACAGTCATACAAATGTTAAATCTTCAGTGCTGGTATTAAACTGCATTAGAAACATGCCATACTCTGCACTATTCCTTTTGCATGTATTGAGGTAAAGAAGGCTGGGCTTATGGGTAAGTTTATTCAGGTATACTCAAATAGTTATTATCATACATAACATGGGAGAAGATACCTTTCTTGAATCACACATCTATTTAATATTATATTTGTAAAAAATAATTGACATACACATGTTATTGACAAGTAATCCATAATTAAAAGATGAAACTTACGACGGCGTTTGTGTCCGTCCAGCACCATGTCCAGTACGGACTCAAGACCGTCCGAAGACCATTATTATTAATTACTTACTACTACTGCACTCTTTATTACTGTTTCTATCACTTGTACTATCACTGCTACTATTTTAACTACTTCCACTACTACTACTCCTCCTCCCACCTTCCCCGTCCTCTTTGTGACCTGTCTGATCTCTTTTCTCTCTTTTAGTTGTGGCTTGACAGTGGCCCAGGACGTATTGGAACGTCATCAAAAGTTTCCTCCTTAAAGTGTGGGTTACTTGTGTACTGCTCCATCTACGGTATTGTGACTTTACTCACTGAGTAAACTGTTTCAAAATAATAACTGATAACATTGTCCCCCCACGCAAGTCACAATGGACCTAATTCCTGACACCACTAGTGGTTAGTGGAACGTTTGAAAAACCATTTCATGAATCAGAATGAAGAATACTAAAAGGTTTAGGACAAACAACTCGTTGGAACGATTCGCATAGATCACTCTGAAGGTCTTTTCTTACTCGTTAGAAAGAGTTGATGCACTCGTAGTGTGAGACTAACCTGGAGGTCCCCACCAGAGTGAATATTTGTGTTGAGTGATATATTCTGGTGTGAGGTGGATGTACTCTCCCGGCTCCCCACACTCCCCGGGCTGCTCTGTGTACGGCTGGGTTTTGTAGATGGCATGGGGAAGGTCCACGCGGATGTCACTCGTCTGTAAGGCACAAATTCATTAAAGAATATGGTGTGAGAATACTGATGATTTGGCATTCAAACATTTTTCAAAATTGCTCTCCATGTTGATGGTTCCGGGAATCATCGCCTCTATGGTCCGGTCTTCAGACTATACCCACCCAAAATGGAAAAATATAGTCTTATACAGCCATTCTAAATTCTCTAACATATCCATTCCAACCTGTTATCCTTCTCATTTTTCTTTCTCATTTGTAATGGCAGTTTATGTCTACTGCACTAGTGATAGTATATATCTACTGCCCTAGAAGTAATGGTAGTATATGTCTACTATACTAGTAGTACTATTCACTACACCTTCAGTGGTGGTATTTGGTTGGTCAGAGAAAATGTCTCCTGACGCAGGTTTTAGTCATATGATGACTTTCTCAGTGGTAAGCATGTAGTGAGTGGAGGGTAGCTGACCAACTGTGAATGAGACATGTATCAGAATGAGCCTCATTATTCGAAGACGTTTCACCCAAAATATGTCGTTATTAATTATTGATAAAGCAATGTTTAGGGCGAAACGTCGTCTAATAAAAAGGGTCGGTTACATATGCTTCACTTCACATTCGTAGCTGGTCAAATACACTCCATTTGCTACATGCTTACCAATGAACAAGTCAACATATGACTTAAAACCTGCGTCAGGAGACATTTTCTCTGACCTAACAAATACCGTCACGGAAGGTGCAATGGCCTGGACTACCTATTTGCATTACTCACTAATCTTCCCTGGCGTTCTGTATGTAATCATTCATCAACTATCCTTACACAAGTTTCAAGTTTTTTTTTGTCCGTAAGTGTATAAAGTAGCAAAAGAGAGCAGAGGTAGTTACCATAAAGCTCTCAGTGGTGGCGACCTGGTCGATGGTTATGTTGCTCCAAGACTGTGGGATCAGTATCTTGACTTGCCTCAAGAAAGCTCTCCTCCTGGTCGCCACGAACATATGTGCTGAAGCTTCCTTAATAATTTTCTGAAATTAATAAAATAGTGACCAGAGTATAACAAAAATTATGCACTGGCTTTAGATTCACGTTGAATGTAGTTAGTTAGTTTAATATCTTTATTATGCACCCCATACCCATCCTGTGGGCGGTAGTCAAAAGATTACAGAGGTACATAATTGGTCCAGGGACTGGACTCCAAAGTTTTAAATGTATTAATAAGTAAAATAACAAAAAAATAATTGCGATGTCATACCGAAACTAAAGAGTCACTCCAAAATCGCCAGTGACTTATAATCAATATAATAAACCAGAGTGATGCAATGCCTTCACTCGAGGTAAACACTGCACTGCTTCACTACTACACTCGGGGTAAACACCACTACACTCAGGGTAAACACCACTACACTCGGGGTAAACACCACTACACTCAGGGTAAACACCACTACACTCGGGGTAAACACCACTACACTCGGGGTAAACACCACTACACTCGGGGTAAACACCACTACACTCAGGGTAAACACCACTACACTCGGGGTAAACACCACTACACTCAGGGTAAACACCACTACACTCGGGTAAACACCACTACACTCAGGGTAAACACCACTACACTCGGGGTAAACACCACTACACTCGGGGTAAACACCACTACACTCGGGGTAAACACCACTACACTCGGGGTAAACACCACTACACTCGGGGTAAACACCACTACACTCGGGGTAAACACCACTACACTCGGGGTAAACACCACTACACTCGGGGTAAACACCACTACACTCGGGGTAAACACCAGTTTCACTACTATCCATAAATCACTGAAGTAAACAATCTTAATTTTTCAACATACGTATATAATAACAATAAACCTAGCTTGATAAACGGATCAAATGGGGAATTTGGGATCAATAAAGATTAAAATAAAACATCTTACAGAGATGTGTGTGTGTAAACTACAATTAACGAAGATAAATGGTGCCATTTCACTGTATAACATGAAATCTTATTCGGTTGAGTGTAAGGGAAGAATTATATCGGTCATTATCAAAGCCTTGTTAGTACCAACAACGTTATTTATTACCAAATAATTTAGTTTTAGAGAACTACCTGGAAACATAATGTGCAAATATTATTACTGAGGTATGTATCGCAGTTGGGAGTGGGAGGATAAAACTGGTTTATTGGGTTTAATGAAGAAACAAAGTGTCATTAAGGCTGCAAGTCACCTACTCACCACCAGTCAAGAAGTAGAAATTAAAGTGAACTCTGTGTGTATATACACTGAGCGAGATACTCAGCCAGGAGCTGTGAATTAACCCCTGCAACCACATGTAGGTAAGTACATGTATACATGTCTCGTAGCTTGATCGCTGGCTCACTCATCTCACACACTAAGGTCTGGAGTTCGAATCTCCGGTACGGCTGGAAAACATTAGGGACGTGTTTCCATAAGACACCTGTTGTCCATGTTCACCTATCAGTAAAATGGGTACATGGGTGTTAGTCGACTGGTATGGGTCGCATCCTGGGACAAAACTGACCTAATTTGCCCGAAATGCTCAGCATAACAAGCGGCTTTCTGTATAGTAGTATGTCATTGATGTCAGCTAGGCCTGTATACCTTGTACATGTACTTGTAGTAAATAAAGCTATTTTTTATTATTATTATTATTATTATTATTATTATTATTATTATTATTATTATTATTATTATTATTATTATTATTATTATTATACAGTATATATGTGGCAGGAGAATATTAACAAAGTTTTCTTGACTCACTTCTAATTTTTAAACGTCTGGGTTTATGTAAAGAGAATTAATGTATTGGTGATGAAAAGACTTAAGGGAAAAGAAAAACCTTCATTTGTAGTGAAATTGCGAATGTTCATTACATGTGAACGAAATTCTGTTTACCTCCATAAATAAAGTTTTTTTTTCTGTTTTCCCGAGTCTTGTGGGTCGTTTGATAAAGAGGCATATGTGCAGCTAATGAAACATTGCAACACACTGAAATATATAATTAACTGCACATATGTCCTTTTATGTAACATATTGTTTGATAATTCTAGGCACATTATCGTTGCTTGTAATACCACGGAACGGGTGGGGGTTGAATCTATGGCGAGTAAGTCGTAAAACTCCGTAGGTTCAACGCGAATCCGTTCCGTTGCGTGGTTTGTTTACAGTCGTGTTACAACGATATCGTGAGACACTGCGTGTCGGCTCTTGCAACAATTTCCCACAAAAACAAAACAGAATTGGTGTTGACCTTGAGAGCGGTTATGATGGCTGGTCCTTGACTCTCGTTGACCTGCGGTGATATACCGATGACCACGCCCTCGTAGCCATTGTTAACCAGGTTGATCATGGAGGTGCCAGCTGCCCTCACGCCCACGCCCGCGCCCACCACCAGTAGCAGGCCGCCCACCACACTGCACCACATGGTCCTCGCCTTGTCCACACCACCTTGAAGATGCCACACAAACACTAAGTTATCTTACAAGTGGCTCCTTGATGCCGGTGATGAGCTCTTGATCCAAAGAATTGGACCTACCCAATAGATTATCACATTCCCCCAGGTGTTACATGGCCCACAAGGGTTTAATGATTGCTTCCGAATGAATATACCGATAGTGATTCACTGTACTGTCATATACGATGACATCTATAGCCTGTTAACTATCTATCATATACATACTATCAGTATCTACTATCATATAGCTATACTGTCATACTATCTGTCATATACTATACTGTCATATACTATCACTATCATATACTATACTATCATATACTAACTGATCATATACTATCTGATCATATACTATCATATACTATACTATCATATACTATACTATCATATACTATACTATCATATACTATACTATCATTACTATACTATCATATACTATACTATATATACTATCTGTATATCTATACTATCATATACTATACTATCATATACTATATATCATATACTATACTATCATATACTATACTATCATATACTATACTGATCATATACTATACTGTCATACATATATATCTATCTTCATATACTATACTATCATATACTATCAATCTATCATATACTATACTATCATATACTATACTGTCATATACTATACTATCATATACTATACTATCATATACTATCATATACTATACTATCATATACTATACTATCATATACTATACTATCATATACTATACTATCATATACTATACTATCATATACTATCTGTCATATCTATCTGTCATATACTATACTTCATATACTATACTTCATATACTATCTATCATATACTATACTATCATATACTATACTATCATATACTATACTATCATATACTATACTATCATATACTATACTGTCATATACTATAATATCATATACTATACTATCATATACTATACTATCATATACTATCATATACTATACTATCATATACTATACTATCATATACTATACTATCATATACTATACTATCATATACTATACTATCATATACTATACTGTCATATACTATACTGTCATATACTATACTATCATATACTATACTATCATATACTATACTATCATATACTATACTATCATATACTATACTATCATATACTATACTATCATATACTATACTATCATATACTATACTGTCATATACTATAATATCATATACTATACTATCATATACTATACTATCATATACTATACTATCATATACTATACTATCATATACTATACTGTCATATACTATACTGTCATATACTATACTATCATATACTATACTATCATATACTATACTATCATATACTATACTATCATATACTATACTGTCATATACTATACTGTCATATACTATACTGTCATATACTATACTGTCATATACTATACTGTCATATACTATACTGTCATATACTATACTGTCATATACTATACTGTCATATACTATACTGTCATATACTATACTGTCTATCTATACTGTCATATACTATACTGTCATATACTATACTGTCATATCTATACTGTCATATACTATACTGTCATATACTATACTGTCATATACTATACTGTCATATACTATACTGTCATATACTATACTGTCATATACTATACTGTCATACTATCTGTCATACTACTGTCATATACTATACTGTCATATACTATACTGTCATATACTATACTGTCATATACTATACTGTCATATACTATACTGTCATACTATCTGTCATAACTATACTGTCATATACTATACTGTCATATACTATACTGTCATATACTATACTGTCATATACTATACTGTCATATACTATACTGTCATATACTATACTGTCATATACTATACTGTCATATACTATACTGTCATATACTATACTGTCATATACTATACTTCATATATATACTATCTATACTATACTATCATATCATACTATATACTATCATATACTATACTATCATATACTATACTATCATATACTATACTATCATATACTATATTATCATATACTATACTATCATATACTATACTATCATATACTATACTATCATATACTATACTATCATATACTATACTATCATATTCTGCTAACAAAAGTTATTGATGTATATAAACTACAAGGATGGAGGGAGGAGGTAAAAGAGGTTTTGTGTGTAAGGGGCTTAGACATGCAGCAGACATGTGTGAGCGTGTTAGATACGAGTGAATGGAGACTAATGGCAGGGTAATATTTTGTGAATGGATTCAGGGAAACCGGTTAGCCAGACTTGAGTCCTGAAGGTGATAAGTACAATGCCTGCACTTTAAAGGAGGGGTTTGGCATATTAGCTGTTTGGAGGGACGTCTAAACTGTTATATCTGGCCAAAGTGTTGAATGATAGAATGATGGTGAAAGTGTTTCTTTCCTTTTTGGGTCACCCTGCCTCGGTGGGAGACGGCTGTCATGTTGAAATATATATATATATGTATATATATATATATATATATATATATATATATATATATATATATATATATATATATATATATATATATATATACATATATATATATATGTCGTGCGAATAGGTAAAACTGGTCAATTAGCAAGAACTCATTTAAAATTAAGTCCTTTTAAAATTTTCTCTTATACGTTTAAAGATATATTTTTTCATTTATGTTAATGTAAAAAATAATAATTTTGTACAAAAAGAATCTTAGAAAACCTAACTAACCTTATTATAACAAGCGCAATTTAATTTAGCCTAATCCAACTAAATATATTTTAGATAAGTTTACAATAATTTAATAATAAACAAACACAGTGAAATATTTTTTCGCTAGTTTCAGAATGATTTTTGTGAAATTACTGCATACACAAATTTTCACTTGCCTTATTCGGCAAGAAGAACATTGCTATTTAAGCCAAATCATAAATTTTACCTATTTGGAACATATACAAACATACACACACACACACACACATATATATATATATATATATATATATATATATATATATATATATATATATATATATATATATATATATATATATATATATATATATATATATATATAATATATAAAATAGAAAAGACAACCACTATGAAAAATGAGAAGATAATTCAAATACCTTCAGTACTCACATATACAAGGTACAAAGGAAGTAGGGAGGCTATAAGGGGCAGAATCACCTCACGTCCATCACACTAACAAAGACAACACTCAGTAGTGAGGCTGTGAGTGTACTTCTATTCCTTTTCATTAGTGGTTGTCTTGCATATTTTGATATCACCTGTTTACTGTGATCTTTTTGCACTATATATATATATATATATATATATATATATATATATATATATATATATATATATATATATATATATATATATATATATAATTAATCCATTAACAAAAGGCAGCAATATGAAAAACAATACAGAAGGGGTCTATAACCAGAGAACAATCCAAACGCTACTCATCAATCCTTACCAGCCTGATAAGAAGATCAAAAAAATTGTATTATGAGAACAGACTCCAGAACATAAAAGGTGATATGAAAAAGACCTGGAAGACCCTATCTGCAATTCTAGGAAATAATAAGATAGCTAAAAACAACACCATCAAATTATCAAAAGCAGATGAACCCCTACTCTCACCTACTGAGACAGCAAACAGACTTAATGTTTTCTTCTCCACTATAGGAAAGCAGCGCTGTATAACCCCTGTGGTTTAGCGCTTCTCTTTGATTATAATAATAATAATCCACTATAGGAAAGAATCTAGCGAGCAAAATCCCAAGCTCAAACACCTGTCCAACAGACTACCTCACAAACACCTACCCTAATACGCTATTCCTAGCTCCTACCAACCCAATTGAAGTCTCGCTCATAATCAACACCCTTAAAAACAAGGCAGGAGACATAAACAGCTTACCAACTTTTATGTACAAAAAAGCTTCACAGGTACTGTCACCAATTATAGCAACACTATTCAATAAATCCATTGAAGCCTCTACCTTTCCATCAATTCTCAAAATAGCTAGGGTCGCCCCGATCCACAAAGGAGGTGATCAAACAGACTTGAATAATTATAGACCAATTTCTAATTTACCACTGCTTTCTAAAATCTTCGAAAAATTTATTCATAGACAAATCTATTCCTACCTCGTCTCACACAATGTACTCAACCCCTGTCAATTTGGATTCAGGAAAAACAAGAGCACAAACGATGCTATTATGCACATGTTGGAGTTAATATACACCGCACTTGAGAAGAAAGAAGTCCTACTGGGAATCTTCATTGATCTACGCAAAGCTTTTGATACAGTCGACCATGATTTACTGCTCACAAAATTAGCACACTATGGTATAAGGGGGCACCCACTCAATTACATAAAGTCATACCTCACCAACAGAAGCCAATACGTGTACACAAATGGAGCGAACTCTTCCACACAACAAATTACAGTCGGAGTCCCTCAAGGAAGTGTCCTGGGGCCACTCCTATTCCTCATTTACATAAATGACCTACCGAATGCATCACAACTACTCAAACCCATTTTATTTGCAGATGACACAACATGTCTTCTCTCACCCAAATCCAGTTATACTGGCCAACACTGTTAATGCCGAATTACAGAAAATATCAACATGGATGACGACTAACAAGCTTACTCTCAATACTGACAAGACCTATTTCATACAGTTTGGAAGCAAAGCCACAAATGTTCCACTTAACATAACGCTCAATGGTTCACCCATCACAAGACTCACAGAGGGAAAATTCCTAGGAATCCACCTTAACAGTAGCCTTAAATTCCAAACACACGTACAACAAATTTCCAAGAAAATCTCAAAGACGGTAGGCATATTATCAAAGATACGCTATTATGTGCCACAATTAGCTCTCCTTGCACTATATCATTCACTTATCTACCCTTATCTCACCTATGGAATCTGTGCATGGGGATCAACAACACTAAATCACCTTAGACCACTCATAACACAACAAAAGGCTGCAGTCAGAATGATAACAAATTCCCACTCTAGACAGCATACTCCACCAATATTCAAGTCTAAAACTACTCACCGTAAAGAACATTCATACTTATTCTTGTGCCTACTACATATATAAAACTTTACACTCTAATATAAACCCTCCGCTCAAAATTCTCCTCACCAACTTTAATAGGACCCATGACCACAACACAAGACACAGATCCCTTTTTGATATACCCCGTGTTCATATCAACCTATGTAAAAATTCTATGCACATAAAGGGCCCCAGAATCTGGAATTCATTACCAGTAAATATTAAGATAACCTTGTCTGAAAATCAATTTAAGACTCAACTCAAAAACCACCTACTCACCCAAAACTAAATACTCATACTATAAACTACTTTGAAAAATGCTCATTATTACTTTCCTATACGATAATCTCAATTTTTAATAATATGTTACTATTATGTTACCCCCTACTCACCCAAAACTAAATACTCATATTATAAGTTAATGTCAAAAATGCTCAATGTTATTTTCCTTAAGATAATCTCAATTCCATATTACCATTCGAGAATCTAAACACCTGTAACAATCTAATATCATCATTTAATAATTTTAACAGTAAAATTTCATCATATTGTAATTTGAAAAATTTTTAACTAGAATAAACTCAATAAATTGCTCTAATATTAAGTACACAGTTTTTAAGTTACTAGATTAAGCTGCCCCTAATGCCATGGCATGTCAGTGGCTCTCCTTGCACTCAATTTACATTGTAACTATCAATACATATGTAATCTGCAATGAAATAAAATTTACTTTACTTACTAATATATATATATATATATATATATATATATATATATATATATATATATATATATATATATATATATATATAATTATTATTATTAACACATCATCATTCACTCCATCGCTGTCTTGCCAGAGGCGTGCCTACACAACATTTAAAAAACTGCAATATCAACACCCCTAGTTCAGGGCGCAGGCACTGTACTTCCCACTTCCAGGACTCAAGTCTGGCTTACCGGTTTCCCTGAATCCCCCTCATAAATGTTACTTTGCTCACACTCCAACAGTACATCAAGTCGTAAAAACCATTTGCCTCCACTCACTCCTATCTAACACGTTCACGCACGCTTGCTGGAAGTCCAAGCCCCTCGCACACAAAACCTCCTTTACCCCTCCCTCCAATCCTTCCTAGGATGACCCCTACCACACCTTCCTTCTACTACAGATTTATACGCAATCCAATTTTGTGCTATCCTCTCTAAATGTCCGAATCACCTCAATAACCCCTCCTCATTCGTCTGGATAATACTTTTAGTAACCCTCTTCCTAATTTCACCTTTGCCGAAATAGGGACATATATGGGGGGAGGTGGGTGAGGGATTTTCCTGTGGGTTACAGGGATTTTAACATGAGGGTCTTGTGGTCTTTGTGAGTGTCAGGGTATCCGACGGGCTGGTCCCCCGGGAGGGGGGGGGGTATTGTGAGACAATGACTGTGGCTGCTGGGGCTCGTGTGAGTGTGCGTGAGGGATCGCGGTTGGTTAGCTTTATCACTGTTTTGTTGTGTGTTTGTATGCACGTAGTGTGAGGAAGGGCATATATTTTGTCCTGTTTGGGGTTTTGATGTGTGGTTTTTGTATTGATGTCACACTTGTGTCTTTTTGAGTCATGGCCGTGTTGGTCTCGAGACCCGTTGGGGTTCTCCTAATGTATATAGTGTGATGGGTACTCACCTAATTGTACTCACCTAATTGTGGTTGCAGGGGTCGAGACTCAGCTCCTGGCCCCGCCTCTTCGCTGTCTGCTACTGGGTCTCTGCTCTCCCTGCTCCATGAGCTTTATCATACCTTGTCTTAAAACTATGTATGGTTCCTGCCTCCACTATATCTTTCTCTAGTCTATTCCACTTCCTGACTACTCTGTGGCTGAAGAAATGTTTCCTGACATCCCTTTGACTCATCTGAGTCTTCAGCTTCCAGTTGTGTCCCCTTGTTTCTGTGTTCCCTCTCTGAAACAACCTGTCACTATCTACCTTGTCAATTCCCCGCAGTATTTTGTATGTCGTTATCATGTCTCCTCTGACCCTTCTTTCCTCCAGTGTTGTTAGTCCTATTTCCCTCAACCTTTCTTCATAAGACAGACCCCTGAGTTGTGGAACTAACCTTGTCGCAAACCTTTGCACTTTCTCTAGTTTCCTTACGTGCTTGACCAGGTGTGGGTTCCAGACTGGTGCTGCATATTCTAGTATGGGCCTGACGTACACGATATACAGTGTCTTGAACGATTCCTTGTTAAGGTAACGGAACGCTAATCTAAGGTTTGCCAGACGCCCATATGCTGCCGCAGTTATCTGGTTGATGTGTGCCTCCGGAGACGTGCTAGGCGTTATACTCACTCCAAGGTCTTTCTCCTTTGCCGAGGTTTGTAGCCTTTGTCCGCCTAGCTTGTACTCTGTTAGCGGTTTTCTTTGCCCTTCTCCGATCCTCATGACTTTGCATTTGGAGGGATTGAATTCAAGAAGCCAACTGCTAGACCAGATGTCGAGCTTGTCCAGGTCTGTTTGCAGCCCTGCCTGGTCCTCTTCCGATGTGATTCTCCTCATTATTTTCACATCATCCGCGAATAGAGACACTTCTGAGTCTATCCCGTCCGTCATGTCATTTACATATACCAGGAATAACACTGGTCCTAGGACTGACCCCTGCGGTACACCGCTCGTCACAGGCGCCCACTGTGATACCTCACCACGCACCATGACCCGTTGTTGCCTCCCTTTGAGGTATTCCCTGATCCATTCCAGTGCCCTTCCTGTTATACCTGCTTGTTCTTCCAACTTCTTTACTAATCTCATGTGAGGAACTGTGTCGAAGGCCTTCCTGCAGTCCAGGAAAATGCAATCAACCCACCCTTCTCTCTCCTGCCTTACCTCTGTTACTTTATCATAGAACTCTAGGAGGTTTGTTACACAGGATTTGCCTTCCCGGAATCCATGCTGTCTGGTGTTTATTATCCTGTTCCGCTCAAGGTGTTCCACCATTCTTTTCCTGATGATTTTCTCCAGGACTTTGCACACTATACATGTAAGTGACACCGGTCTATAGTTTAGTGCCTCTTTTCTGTCTCCTTTTTTAAAAATGGGGACTACGTTGGCCTTCTTCCATACCTCAGGTAGCTGCCCAGTTTCAAGGGATGTGTTGAATATTGTGGTAAGTGGCACACTCAGTACCTCAGCTCCTTCCCGAAGAACCCACGGGGAGATATTGTCCGGACCCATCGCCTTTGAGGTATCGAGGTCACTGAGTAACTGCTTCACTTCCTCCTCAGTTGTGGTGTGCACTCTGTGGTGTAGGTTTGTGTAGGGTGCATTGTATCTGCTGTGGTGTGTGCATCGGCGAGCAGGTGTGGCAACTGCGTGATCTGTCTGCCGTTGAATTATGTGTATCGTGATGTTGCTGTATTTCTGACAGTAGACACTGATTTCACGTATTGTAATGTACGATGTAATTTATAAATGGTTTCTACGAGTTGTGGTTGTGTGTTTTATAGTCGTTGCTCGTCTCGTTGTTGTAATGTATTGTGGGCATCACTGGAGGATGTGGATATGTTGGGCATGTGGCATCAACAGATAGGATTTTTTCGTAGGGAGTGTGTGAGGTGTGTTGGCATGACAGAGGTGTGGTCTGTAAGGGGGCTTTGTTTTAGTAGTGTGTGGTTGTGTTGAGTTGTTACATTTATATTGTTTGTACGATATATGTCTTGTACCCAGTTTTTGGGACGATTGCTTAGACTTAAGTTATCACTTATTGTATATTTTCTCTTGTATTTAAGAGTTATGTATATGTTATAATTGTGTTTTCAATAAAATATAAAAAAAAATCACCTCCTCCTAATTTCCAAACTACGGATTCTCTGCATTATATTCACACTATACATCACCCTCAGACACGACATCTCCACTGCCTCCAGCCTTCTCGTTGCAACATTCACAACCCATGCTTCACACTCATATAAGAGCATTGGTATAACTATACTCTCATACATTCCCCTCTTTGCTTCCATCTATAAAGTTCTTTATCTCCACCTACTTCTCAGTGCTCCACTCACCTTTTTCCTCTCATCAGTTCTATGATTCACCTTGTCTTTCATAAAACCATCTGCTGAAAAGTCCACTCCCAAATATCTGAATACATTCACTTCCTCTATACTCCCTCCCTCCAATTTGATATCCAATCTTTCATTGCCTAATTTGTTTGTTATCCTCGTCACCTTACTCTTTCCTATGTTCACTTTTAATTTCTTATTTTTTTACATACCTTGCTAAACTCGTCCAACAACCTCTAAAACCTCTCTTCAGGATCTACCAGAAGAACAGTGTCATCAACAAAAAGCAACTGTGACAACTCTCACTTTGTGTTAGATTCTTTATCATTTAACCCCACACCTCTTCAACCACGGTGATATCATGCATACCTGTATAAGACCTTCTTTTACTTGGAAATAATCTCCCTCTCCTCCACGTACTCTCAGCGCTGTATGACCCTAGTACGTTTAATGCTTCTTATTGGTTAGAATAACAATAATCCCACATACTCTAATTTGAGCCTCACTATCTTTGTAAAAACTCTTCACTGCTTTCAGTAACCTACCTCCTGTCACATTGTTTTCCCCCGCCCCGTCTACCTTATCATACGCCTTTTCCAAATCCATAAATGGAACAAAAACCTCTTTACCTTCATCTAAATACTGTTCATCTACATGTTTCACTGTAAACACTTGGTCTACACACACCCTACCCTTCCTAAAGCCTCTTGTTCATCTGCTATCCTGCTCTCCGTCTTACTCTTAATTCTTTCAATATTAACTCTACCATACACTTTACCAAGTATACTTAACAGGCTTATTCCCCTATAATTTTTACGTTCTCTTTTGTCCCCTTTGCCTTTATATAAAGGAACTATGCACGCTCTCTGCCAATCCCTAGGTACCTTACACTCTTCCATACATTTATTAAATAAAAACACCAACCACTCCAAAACTATATCACCAACCTTCTAATGGGACCTCGTAAGTTTCTCACCCTTCAAGAAACAGCAGTAGCAAGACTCTCAGCACCTTGGTGCGTTTAGTGCGGCGGCTGGAGTCACAATGGTACACTGCTGGGCACGGGAACTGTTGTATGAAGCTGCCCAGATACCATGCCTATTTTTTTCCTGATGATCGTCTTACCTTGACCTTGCTATATTCAGCTGAGAGTCAATGTGGGTCCTTGTCTTCTCTTAACGTCTATGTTACTCTAGTGTACACGCAGTCATGCCACAATGAATGGCTCTTTGTCTGCTGAGGGTTTTCCACTTCCTTGTACGAGATATTCCTGGCAGCTCACCATCTTCTCTATCGTTAATATTTATCCTCCAACATAGGCGTATGAGGCGGGGGGCGGTGCCCCCTTGGTCTATTACTCTAAGCCTTTTTTTAAGCAAAAAAAAAAAACTTTTTCATGATAATTTTTTTCAGAGCAGATTGTTGGATAATCCACTTGTGTTTGACATGGGTTAATTAATAAATAGTGTTTATATGAAAATCATGAAACTCATGAAAATCATGGCAAATTTCTTCCGTTTCCTTTCCCTTATGTCCAAACATATTTTTTTGTTGACAGTTTGATGACTTAATTTTTCGAGTCTGAATTTGTGTGTAAAATATTCTCCTGTGTGCGTAAAATATTCTCCAGTGTGCGTCAAATATTCTTCAGTGTGTGCGTAAAATATTCTCCAGTGTTTGCGTAAAATATTCTTCAGTGTGTGCAAAATATATTGGAATATGTGTAAAATATACTGCAGTGAATGTAAAATATCCTTCAGTGTTTATATCAAATATATATATTTATCTATATATATATCATATATAGCAAGGTATTTGCAAAAAAAAAAAATGCGAAGTACATGTAAAAATGTAAGTAGACATTCAACGTATATTCACTTCTTTGTGTATATTGATTGATACATCATGTATAAACGTAAGTAAGAAATATTACATGATTCATTGCCTTATAACATGTAGTTCAATACCTTTAACTTTGAGTTCATTACCTTTGTAATTGAGTTCATACCTTGTTAACGTAGTTCATTATTTGTAACATGAGTTCATTACCTTTGTAACTTGTGAGTTCATTACCTTTGTAACTTGTGAGTTCATTACCTTTGTAACTTGTGAGTTCATTACCTTTGTAACTTGTGAGTTCATTACCTTTGTAACTTGTGAGTTCATTACCTTTGTAACTTGTGAGTTCATTACCTTTGTAACTTGTGAGTTCAATACCTTTGTAACTTGTGAGTTCATTACCTTTGTAACTTGTGAGTTCATTACCTTTGTAACTTGTGAGTTCATTACCTTTGTAACTTGTGAGTTCATTACCTTTGTAACTTGTGAGTTCATTACCTTTGTAACTTGTGAGTTCATTACCTTTGTAACTTGTGAGTTCATTACCTTTGTAACTTGTGAGTTCAATTACCTTTGTAACTTGTGAGTTCATTACCTTTGTAACTTGTGAGTTCATTACCTTTGTAACTTGTGAGTTCATTACCTTTGTAACTTGTGAGTTCATTACTTTTAACTTGTGAGTTCATTACCTTTGTAACTTGTGAGTTCATTACCTTTGTAACTTGTGAGTTCATTACCTTTGTAACTTGTGAGTTCATTACCTTTGTAACTTGTGAGTTCATTACTTTGTAACTTGTGAGTTCATTACCTTTGTAACTTGTGAGTTCATTACCTTTGTAACTTGTGAGTTCATTACCTTTGTAACTTGTGAGTTCAATACCTTTGTAACTTGTGAGTTCATTACCTTTGTAACTTGTGAGTTCATTACCTTTGTAACTTGTGAGTTCATTACCTTTGTAACTTGTGAGTTCATTACCTTTGTAACTTGTGAGTTCATTACCTTTGTAACTTGTGAGTTCATTACCTTTGTAACTTGTGAGTTCATTACCTTTGTAACTTGTGAGTTCAATACCTTTGTAACTTGTGAGTTCATTACCTTTGTAACTTGTGAGTTCATTACCTTTGTAACTTGTGAGTTCATTACCTTTGTAACTTGTGAGTTCATTATCTTTTTAACTTGTGAGTTCATTACCTTTGTAACTTGCTCAGCTATCAAAACTTTGGCGCCCAGTCCCTGGACCCATTATGTACCTCTGTAATCTTTTGACTACCTCCCACAGGATGGGTATGGGGTGCATAATAAAGATATCAAACAAACTAACAACTACATATTGTTGAATGGACATGCATTCAGATTTTTAATCTGGCACCAAAATTAAGTTTTCAGCCAAGAAACCTTGTTTAAATTTAAGAAGTATTGGCTAGCCTCATCCTACCGATCTTAGGTCTGAATAACTCTATTTAATGTTATGTAACATCAATGAAATATATCATTTTTGTGATTTTTGTTCTGATTTTTGCAGAGATATTGCAACAATGAATGTACATTGTACTTGACATGAAACGATGGTTGCATAATAAGTCAAAGATGGCAAGTTGTGTTTTAAGACACGACTACTGACGCAGTCTTGAAACAGACGTAGTTGCTTACCAACACTAGGAAAATGTCGGACATTAAAAGCAGTGTATAAAATATTTATACCCTAAGTATACATTTTAAATGAATAAAATGTCACCGATAAAATCATATTTTTAATAAGTTTGACCAAATGACTAGCTAGCAATGTTTTGCATAACCAGGGGCTTTCCACTAAGTTTGTTAATCTTAGTGGAGAGCCACGCAATTTTGCAGCAATTGTATACTATACTTTTTTAGAAATGGACAATTTTAGTATTTTTTTTAATACTGACACTGCCGAGAGAAGCTCAGTGACCTGAGTTTGTGATGATCAGCTGTGACACTACCAGTTCTTGAGCCTACCAGTCCTGTTCATTGGAGAAGGGTTCTCGACCCTATTGATCACCGGGAAATCCTGGCCCACACTAGCGTCTCCTTGCCGGGCTTGGGATGCGTCAGGACATTAGTTAGTTGTACCACCTGAGTGGCTAGTTTACTGTGCACCAGCAGCTCATCTTGTGAGTGGTAGTGCACAAAACAGGATTGCAGAGGTCACACTGAGCATTGTTGCATCACTAGAAATATATTAGTCATTCCATTTTTACAATTAATTCATGTAGTTGCTGTACACAATACAGTATGGAATATAATCTCAAAAAATATATTTTATCTTATTATCAACAATGAAGTGTTTTGCCATATCCTGTAAGGTTTGCATAGAGGTATCTGAAAAGATATAATGCTCTAGTGTATGGCCCTGTCTGTCCACACACCAGTGTATGGCCCTGTCTGTCCACACACCAGTGTATGGCCCTGTCTGTCCACACACCAGTGTATGGCCCTGTCTGTCCACACACCAGTGTATGGCCTGTCTGTCCACACACCAGTGTATGGCCCTGTCTGTCCACACACCAGTGTATGGCCCTGTCTGTCCACACACAAGTGTATGGCCCTGTCTGTCCACACACCAGTGTATGGCCCTGTCTGTCCACATACCAATGTATGGCCCTGTCTCTGTCCTCACACCAGTGTATGGCCCTGTCTCTGTTCACACACCAGTGTATGACCCTGTCTCTGTCCACACTCCAGTGTATGGCCCTGTCTCTGTCCACACTCCAGTGTATGGCCCTGTCTCTGTCCACACTCCAGTGTGTGGCCCTGTCTCTGTCCACACATCAGTGTATGGCCCTGTCTCTGTCCACACACCAGTGTATGACCATGTCTCTGTCCACACACCAGTGTATGGCCCTGTCTCTGTCCACACTCCAGTGTATGGCCCTGTCTCTGTCCACACACCAGTGTATGACCCTGTCTGTCCACACATCAGTGTTGGCCTCTCTGTCCACACACCAGTGTATGGCCCTTCTGTCCACACCAGTGTATGGCCCTCTGTCCAACACCAGTGTATGGCCCTTCTGTCCACACACCAGTGTATGCCTTCTGTCCACACACCAGTGTATGGCCCTCTCTGTCCACACACCAGTGTAGTCCTCTCTGTCCACACACCAGTGTTGTCCCTTCTGTCCACACACCAGTGTATGCCGTTCTGTCCACACACCAGTGTATGGCCCTCTGTCCACACCAGTGTATGGCCGCTCTGTCCACACACCAGTGTATGGCCTCTCTGTCCACACACCAGTGTATGGCGTCTGTCCACCAGTGTTGGACCTCTGTCCACACACAGTGTATGGCCTCTCTGTCCACACACCAGTGTATGGCCCTCTGTCCAACACCAGTGTATGCCTCTGTCCACACCACCAGTGTATGGCCTTCTGTCCACCACCAGTGTATGGCCCTGTCCACACACCAGTGTATGGCCCTCTGTCCACACCAGTGTATGGCCCTCTGTCCCACACCAGTGTATGGCCTCTGTCCCACCCTGTACCATCTGTCCACACCAGTGTATGGTCCTTCTGTCCACCACGTGTATGTCTGTCTCCACACTACCAGTCGTGTCCCTAGTGTCCACCCTGTGTTGCCTACTGTCCACACACTAGTGTTGCCTCTGTCCACACTGAGTCGTCTGGCCCTATTGTCCACACACCATGTATGCCCTTCTGTCCACACAGTGCAGTGTATCTCTGTCCACACACCAGTGTATGGCCCTCTGTCCCACCAGTGTATGCTGTCTCTGTCCACACACAGTGTATGGCCTCTGTCCCACACCAGTGTATGGCCTTCTGTCCACACCTATGTATGCCTCTCTGTCCACACCCAGTTGTATGGCTTCCTGTCCACACACAGTGTATGCTGTCTCTGTCCACACCAGTGTATGGCCTCTTCTGTCACACAGTGTATGCCTTCTGTCCACTTACCTTCATGTCCCTGTTTGTCCCTCTGTCCACACCGTGTGGCCACTCTGTACTGTCTTGTCCTCTGCCACCAGTTGATCCTTCTCTGTCCACATAGTGTATGCCTCTGTCCACACTAGTGTATGGCCTGTCTCTGTCCCACCAGTGTATGGCTCTTCTGTCCACACTAGTGTATGGCCCTTCTGTCCACACAGTGTATGCCCTTTGCCACCGTATGCCTGCTCTGTCCACACTATGTATGGCCCTCTGTCCCACACTAGTGTATGGCCCTGTCCCTAGTTCACCACAGTGTTGCCCTCTGTCCACACCATGTATGATGCTCTGTCCATGTGTATCACTCGTCCACATTATGTGTTCTGCCCATCATGTACACTAGTTATGGTCCCACTGTCACTATCTCTGTCCACAGTGTGCCTCTCACAGTGCGCCAGATGTCTGTCCACAGTGTGGGTCTGTCCACAGTGGCTCTGCCACAGTGTGTTTCAACCATGATGCTTCACCCAGAGTTCCCACACAGTGATGCTCTGCACAGTGCCGTATGGCCGTCTCTGTCCACACACCAGTGTATGGCCTTTCTGTCCACACACCAGTGTATGCCTTCTGTCCACACACCAGTGTATGGCCTGTCTCTGTACACCAGTGTATGACCCTGTCCCACAGTGTATGGCCTCTCTGTCCACACACCAGTGTATGGCCTCTCTGTCCACACACCAGTGTATGCCTTCTGTCCACACACCAGTGTATGGCCCTCTGTCCACACACCAGTGTATGGCCTCTCTGTCCACACACAGTGTATGGCCTCTCTGTCCACACACCAGTGTATGCCTCTCTGTCCACACACCAGTGTATGGCCCTCTTCGTCCACACCCAGTGTATGGCTCCTCTGTCCACACACCAGTGTATGGCCCTCTGTCCACACACCAGTGTATGGCCCTCTGTCCACACCAGTGTATGGCCCTCTGTCCACACACCAGTGTATGGCCCTCTGTCCACACACCAGTGTATGGCCCTCTGTCCACACACCAGTGTATGACCTCTGTCCACACCCAGTGTATGGCCTTCTGTCCACACACAGTGTATGGCCTCTGTCCACACACCAGTGTATGGCCCTCTGTCCACACACCAGTGTATGGCCCTCTGTCCACACACCAATGTATGGCTTCTGTCCACACACCAGTGTATGCCCTCTGTCCACACACCAGTGTATGGCCCTCTGTCCACCACCAGTGTATGGCCTTCTGTCCACACACTAGTGTATGGCCCTCTGTCCACACAGTAATGTATGGCCTCTGTCCACACCTAGTGTATGGCCCTCTGTCCACACACCAGTGTATGGTCTGCCACCATGTAGCCTGTCCACACACCAGTGTATGGCCCTCTGTCCACACTAGTGTATGGCCTCTGTCCACACTAGTGTATGGCCCTCTGTCCACACTAGTGTATGGCCCTCTGTCCACACTAGTGTATGGCCCTCTGTCCACACTAGTGTATGGCCCTCTGTCCACACTAGTGTATGGCCCTCTGTCCAATAGTATATGGCCCTCTGTCCACACTAGTGTATGACCCTCTGTCCACACTAGTGTATGGCCCTTTGTCCACACACACAAGTGCATGGCCCTCTGTCTACACACCAGTGTATGACACTGTCCACACACCAGTGTATGGCCCTCTGTCCACACACCAGTGTATAGCCCTCTGTCCACACACCAGTGTATGGCCCTCTGTCCACACACCAATGTATGGTCTTCTGTCCACACACCAGTGTATAGCCCTCTGTCCACACACCAGTGTATGGCCCTCTGTCCACACACCAGTACTCACCTAGTTGTACTCACCTAGTTGTGGTTGCAGGGGTCGAGTCAAAGCTCCTGGCCCCGCCTCTTCACTGGCCGCTACTGGGTCACTCTCCCTGCGCCATGAGCTTTATCATACCTCTGCTTAAAGCTATGTATAGAGCCTGCCTCCACTACATCGCTTCCTAAACTATTCCACTTCCCGACAACTCTGTGACTGAAGAAATACTTCCTAACATCTCTGTGATTCATCTGAGTCTTCAACTTCCATCTGTGTCCCCTTGTTGTTGTGTCCCATCTCTGGAACATTCTGTCTCTGTCCACTTTGTCAATTCCTCTCAGTATCTTATATGTTGTTATCATGTCTCCCCTATCTCTCCTGTCCTCCAGTGTCGTCAGGTCGATTTCCCTTAACCTCCTCGTAGGACATACCCCTTAGCTCTGGGACTAGTCTTGTTGCAAACCTTTTCACTTTCTCGAGCTTCTTCACATGCTTGGCTAGGTGTGGGTTCCAAACTGGTGCTGCATACTCCAATATGGGCCTAACGTACACAGTGTACAGGGTCCTGAACGATTCTTTATTAAGATGTCGGAATGCTGTTCTTAGGTTTGCTAGGCGCCCATATGCTGCAGCAGTTATTTGGTTGATGTGCGCCTCAGGAGATGTGCCTGGTGTTATACTCACCCCAAGATCTTTTTCCTTGATTGAGGTTTGCAGTCTCTGGCCCCCTAGGCTGTACTCCGTCTGCGGTCTTCTTTGCCCTTCCCCAATCTTCATGACTTTGCACTTGGTGGGGTTGAACTCCAGGAGCCAGTTGCTGGACCAGGCTTGCAGGCTGTCCAGATCCCTTTGTAGTTCTGCCTGGTGTATAACCCTCTGTCCACACACCAATGTATGGCCCTCTGTCCACAAACCAGTGTATGGCCCTCTGCCCACACACCATTTTATGGCCCTCTGTCCACACACCAGTGTATGGCCCTCTGTCCACACACCAGTGTATAACCCTCTGTCCACACACCAGTGTATGACACTGTCCACACATCAGTGTATGGGCCTCTGTCCACACACAAGTGTATGACACTGTCCACACACCAGTGTATGGCCCTCAGTCCACACACCAGTGTATGGCCCTCCAACCACACACTAGTGTATGGCCCTCCATCCACACACCAGTGTATGGCCCTCTGTCCACACACCAATGTATGATCCTCTGTCCACACACCAGTGTATGGCCCTGTTTCTGTCCACACCAGTGTATATCCCTGTTTCTGTCCACACACCAGTGTATGGCCCTGTCTGTCCACACACCAGTGTATGGCCCTGTCTGTCCACACACCAGCGTATGGCCCTGTCTGTCCAAACACCAGTGTATGGCCCTGTCTCTGTCCACACACCAGTGTATGGCCCTGTCTGTCCACACACTAGTGTATGGCCCTGTCTTTCCACACACCAGTGTATGGCCCTGTCTGTCCACACACCAGTGTATGGCCCTGTCTGTCCACACACCAGTGTATGGCCCTGTTTCTGTCCACACACCAGTGTATGGCCCTGTCTGTCCACACACCAGTGTATGGCCCTGTCTGTCCACACACCAGTGTATGGCCCTGTCTGTCCACACACCAGTGTATGGCCCTGTCTCTGTCCACACACCAGTGTATGGCCCTGTTTCTGTCCACACACCAGTATATGGCCCTGTCTGTCCACACCAGTGTATGGCCCTGTCTGTCCACACACCAGTGTATGGCCCTGTCTGTCCACACACCAGTGTATGGTCCCTTTTTCTGTCCACACACCAGTGTATATCCCTGTTTCTGTCCACACACCAGTGTATGGCCCTGGCTGTCCACACACCAGTGTATGGCCCTGTCTGTCCACACACCAGTGTATGGCCCTGTCTCTGTCCACACACCAGTGTATGGCCCCTTTTTCTGTCCACACACCAGTGTATATCCCTGTTTCTGTCCACACACCAGTGTATGGCCCTGTCTGTCCACACACCAGTGTATGGCCCTGTCTGTCCACACACCAGTGTATGGCCCTTGTCTCCACACACCACTTCGTCATTGATATATCCAAATAAAGCGTACTGCCAGAGGTGTTTATAGCTCAGCCTTAATCTAGCAGTAACAACGTTTTGCAATCTACTAAAATTGTTACTTTCTCCATAGATGTTTAACTTGACACATTTCATTATGATGGGCTGTATGTGATTTTAGCGCTTAGTTATGATTATAATAATAATTCATAATGACGGATAATGAATTTGCTAGTTCCAATTTGTACTGTTTTCCTTTCTTCAAACTCGTTTTCTAGTTCCTTCAAATTGAAATTCAAATTTTATTTCATTGCAAGTTTACATTGAGATTATGTAATTACAATAATAAGTTGCAGTTCAGAGCCACTATCATGCCATGGCATTATGGGCAGACTGAATTTAATGGCTTACAGACTACTTAATACTAGAGAAATTGAACATAGTTTGTTTAAGTTGTACATCTGTTTTTATTTATAGCAGTAAGTACGTTTTCTCAAATTAACAATCTGGGGATATTACATTGGGACAAGGTGAAAGTATTTTGCAGGTTGTTTGTATCAATAGTAAATAATTAAATTATATTATGGGAATATAACATTATGCATTGTTGAAAGTAGTTTACAGTATGAGAATGCTACAATTGTGTGTAAGTCTGTAGTATAAGTAATGTATGAACTTTCGGCATCTAATTTTGAGGTTTTAAGATTTAGGAAATTGGGAGATTTTTTGGTAAACTTAAGTATTGAGTTTTTAGATTAGGGTGAGTATGTGGTTTTTGAGAAGAGTTTTAAATTGATGTTCAGACCGGGTTACTTTAGTATTTACTGGTAATGAATTCAAAATTTTGGGGCCCTTTATGTGCATAGAGTTTTTGCACAGTGTGATATGGACACGGGGTATATCAAAAAGTGATCTGTGTCTAGTGTTATGGTCGTGCGTCCTGTTAAGGTTGGTGAGAAGTTTGAGTGGAGGGTTTATGTTTGAGTGTTAAGTTCTATGTATGTAGTAGGCATAAGAATAATTGTGTATGTTCTTTACGGTGAGTAGTTTTAGACTTTTGAATATTGGTGAAATATGTTGTCTGGAGTGGGAATTTGTTATCATTCTGACTGCAGCCTTTTGCTGGGTTATTAGTGGTCTTAGGTGATTGAATGTTGTTCGTCCCCATGCACAAATTACATAGGTGAGATAAGGGTAGATGAGTGATTGATACAGTGCAAGGAGAGCTGATTGTGGAACATAGTACCGTATCTTTGATAGCATGCCTACTGTTTTGGAGATTTTCTTGGAAATTTGTTGTATATGTGTCTGGAATTTGAGGCTACTGTCAAGGTGGATTCCTAGGAATTTTTCCTCTGTGAGTCTTGTGATGGGTCAATGAGAATCATGTGTTCACAACATACATGATATTAAAATAGGAACCAAACCAAATAACACAATTACCAAAATAAAAATACTCCCTACATGTGGAACCACTGATCCCAAAATACACAATGATAATCAACATCTCATACATAATCTAACGCTACCCTTATTTATACTAAGTCACAATTAAGGGAGATAATATTACACACAGTACCAAAAAGTTTTTAAAAGACTATACACCTAAACCAAGCCCACATTGTCACAGGCAACTAACAACATTTGACCCTAATCTATATAACAATACATAACGAACAATCTCAGATAACCTTTAGTGATAATCCAATACAAATTATAATGAAATCCACGTATTGAAAGGACCCCCAAGGACCTCTATAGAAAAAAATATATATTAACAAACTCTATGATTACGAGACCTAAGTCAGGTCAGTTCAGACTCTCAGGTAAGGACCCACTAGGGGCGAGGGGTAAGTGGGGACAGAAGAAGAATAGCCGGTGAGAGGAAGAGCTGAAGTAGAAGAGAAAGAGTCAGGACTAAACCCAACAGTCTAACTACTGTTAGACCTAAGTCTCCAAAACACTTGCAGAGATATTTTAGTTATCCGCCTATCATTGCATTATTACACTGATCAATATAATATTTCAATATGAGTGTCCACAAACGTCAAAAATATAATACACATGCAACATAATTTACCGTATTTTTTTTTTTTAGGGAATTCAATTATACATACCTATATATAACAATGTTTTTACACAATGATTACTCATAAATTCCACCTTATACATACAATCCAAAGCCATTTCCTTAAATCAGACACTAAGGATAAAGAATGAACACGCTTTACATCATTACAAGATCGATTAAACCCTCTTGTACAATACACAAAACCAGAGCAAAACAATGAAATGGTAAGGGTAAACTCCCAAGAATTCACAGAAAAGAAAATAATACACCTACAGGCCTCATAAGTAAGTTTATTCAGGTATACACAAATACATTTACATACATTATCATACATAGCAGCATATGTGTAGAGAACCTAGGATAACCCAAAAAAGTCAGACAGAGTGACTTATTTCCATTGGGAATAAAACATTCAGTACCTGATCATACATCATCCAGGAGAATTACATAATGAAGATATAACAACTCAATTGAAGTAAGACATACGTATTACATGACATATATATCTTATCGTACGACCGCATAACAGACATATACTAATATAATTATACCCTTTAAAAAACAATAACCTTGTAAAACGATTTTTAACACTTCCCCAGACCAACACAAAATTTTAAGACAGTGCCATTGTTTCTTCGATTTTCCAATCTGTTTAAAACCACTGCTCTAATAGATCCTGTCCCGAGCACACAGGGAGACAAGCCCCCGCCACCTTTCCCCTAACTCAAAACCCCTAAGTAATCCCACCACCCTCATCTGCGTCATGAGTAGGAAAAACACACACAATCATGCCAAACTAAAAAGAAAAAACTAGCCCTACCCGCCCCTAGCTCCGAACTTTTGTCAGTATTGAGATAAGCTTATTAGTCATCATCCAGGTAGATATTTTCTGCAATTCAGTATTAACAGTGTTGGCCAGTATGACTGGGTTTGGGTGAGAGAAGACGTATGTAGTGTCATCTGCAAATAATATGGATTTGAGTAGTTGTGACGCATTCGGTAGGTTATTGATGTAAATGAGGAAGAGGAGTGGTCCTAGGACACTTGCTTGCGGGAAACCGACTGTAATTGGTTGTGTGGAATAGTTAGCTCCATTTGTGTACACATATTGGCTTCTGTTACTAAGGTATGACTTTAGGTAGATGAGGGAGTGCCATCTTATACCATAGTGTGTTAATTTAATGTGCAGCAAATCATGGTCGATTGTATCAAAAGCTTTACGTAAATCAATGAAGATTCCCAGCGGGACTTCTTTATTCTCGAGAGCGGTGTATATTAGTTCTAGCATGTGTATAATAGCATCATTTGTGCTTTTATTAGTCCTGAATCCAAACTGCCAGGGGTTGAGTATGTTGTGTGAGACGAGATAGGAATAGATCTGCCTATGAATTAATTTTTCAAAGATTTTAGAGAGCAGAAGTAAGTTAGCAGTGGCGTTGTTAGGGTTGGTGTTACCCGGGGCGGCATCTTTGGTGTCACCCGGGGCGGCATCTTTGGTGTCACCCCCATGAAATCCAAGGGCCGGGGGGATGGGGGAGTAAACTCCAGGTACGTCATTACTGCATGACTAATGACTAATGTTTAGCAATGAGAACGTTTAAGCCCATAAACCGAACAGGAGAATACTTCTCAACTTTATTAATGATAAAATAAATAATCGTAGTAATATTGAGAAAACAAACTCAAATACCACTTTGAGTACAGGCAACACATCCTACATTTATTCATCTTCAACAATGTAAAAAAAAAAAAACTTGAAAAATAAAAAAAAACATTGCAATATCAGAGAAACACTAGTTCCGATTTGACCTTGAGTACAGGTAACATCTCAGTGAATCTGATCTTATATTTCCTTGCCTTCAATCCTGCAAAATCATCTATCACATCATCAAAATAAATTATTTTCCCTATATAGGCCTATTTGTACTCTGTAATCATATAATAGGCTATATGGAAACGAAGGATTTTTCTCTTATGTTGGTGCATCAAAGTTTTGTGCATTAGTGTCACCTTTAGAGTCTTTATGGTGTCACCCCCTAAATAGTGTCACCCGGGGTGACCCCCCCCCTTACGACGCCACTGTAAGTTAGATATTGGTCTATAGTTATTCAAGTCTGCTTGATCATCTCCTTTGTGGATCGGGGTGACCCTCGCTATTTTAAGAATTGATGGGAAGGTGGAGGATTCGATGGATTTGTTAAAGAGTGTTGCAATTATTGGTGATAGTACTTGAGAAGCTTTTTTGTACATAAAAGGTGGTAAGTTATTTATATCTCCTGCCTTGTTTTTAAGTGTGTTGATGATGAGCGAGACTTCTGTTGGGTTGGTTGGAGCTAGGAATAGTGTTTTCGGGTAGGTGCCCGTGAGGTAGTCTTGGGATTTAACTCGCTAGATTCTTTCCTCTGGTGGAGAAGAAAACATTGAGTCTGTTTGTTGTTCAGTTAAGATAAGATAAGATAAGATTTCTTCGGATTTTTAACCTCGAAGGGTTAGCCACCCAGGATAACCCAAGAAAGTCAGTTCGTCATCGAGGACTGTCTGTCTTATTTCCATTGGGGTCCTTAATCTTGTCCCCCAGGATGCGACCCACACCAGTCGACTAACAACCCAGGTACCTATTTGCTGCTAGGTTAACATGACAACAGGTGTAAGGAAACACGTCGAAATGTTTCCACCCACCGGGAATCGAACCCGGGCCCTCCGTGTGTGAAGCGAGAGCTCAAGCCACCAGTAGTAGGGGTTCATCTGTTTTTGTTAATTATATTGTTTTATTTTTGGATATCTTTTTAGTTTCTAGAATTTCAGATACGGTTTTCCAGGTCTTTTTCATATCACCTTTTATGTTATGTAATCTGTTCTCATAATACAATTTTTTTGACCTTATCAGGCTGGTAAGGATTGACGAGTAACTCTTAGAATGGTCTCTGGTTATTTGACCCATTCTGTACTGTTTTTCATATAGATGCTTTGTGTTAATGGATTTAAGGATGCTGGATATTAGCCAGGGACTATTCAGTCTCTTTGCAGTGTTTTGTAAACTTCCGTTTGAAAAAGCAAGATTGTATATTACGCGTTTCCTTTAACGTGAATAATAATTTTCTCTAATGTTTGTTTAGCTAATTCATCAACTTGCTCCTGGAGGTCTACGTGAGAGGGAATCCACAAAAGCTTGACTGTAAATCCCTTTCTTAATAATTTGTGTATATCTGTGCCTAGCTTTATACACAAGTATACAATACTCAGATCTCGGGTTATTTATGCTCAATGGTATTTTCCTATAAAATATAAACTAAATACTCATATTGTAAATTACTTTAAAAAATGCTCAATGTTATTTTCCTATAAAATAATTTCAATTTTTACTATATTGTAACCATGCAACAATGTATTATCGTCATATTGTAATATGAACGATCTAATAAGACAAACTCACTCAATTTCTCTAATATTATGTTCATACTCTATAAGCCATTAGATTAAGCTGCCCCTAATGCCATGGCATGCCAGTGGATCTCCTTGCACTTCTATTTATGATTGTAATAACATAACCTATGTAAACTAGCAATGAAATAAAATATTTGTATTTGTACTTCCAGTTTGGACGAGGTTTGAAGGTTTCTTCACTGGACACCAGAAGGCAGAGCTCGATACGGTGTAAGCTGTTAGTGGCCCTATAAACCCCCAACAAGATGCTGAGACATTGCAGGTAGGTCAAACAAGTGGACTTCTGCGCCAGCCTTCGTCGGGTGTGGACGCCTCTCTCTCTCTCGCCTGAATATCAGTGACAAATTTTCCCCGTTCTCTCTGGGACGCTTGTCCTCATCTATTTTGCCCGCCGGGCACTCTACAGGAGGGGCACCTGTTCATCGGCTTACTTTTAGCCAGCTCCATTTTTTCCGCTCTGCGGATAATTATTTAACGGTCTTTGGTGGGAAGCCGGTTACTGTACTCAGGTGGGGGTGTGGGGGTCCCACTATGGTAGGGCTTGGCAAGGGGTCCACCGGATCTAATCGGAAACTTTCAAGTTTCTATCTCTAGTTCCAAAGGAACTTTTGTTCCTTTTCTTTCATGGCCCAGCCTTGGGCAACAAATCTTCCTCGTACCATCGAGAAGCCGGGCTCGATACGGCTTATGCTGTCAGTGGCCCTGATAACCCCAACGAAGAAGAAGCAGGTAGGTCAAACAAGTTCATACACGTGTATATCCTAAATGTATATGCATTGAGAGTTTATTTCCACTTTTGTTTTAGGGATTAAAATATTCTTGATGCTATGTGCGGGTTGTGTGTGTATTGTTCCAGTCACGGTATTGTGCCTTTTTTGTTATTTATAAAACTTATACTCTTCCAGGGAGGTGCCTTGTTGCCGGTGAAGGGCTCTTGAAACAAGGAATTAGATCAGTCTTACCCTTCCTTGGAGTGAACCAATTTACCTCCCAGTCCCGAGGCGCTGTATAACTATCTAAACACTTGTTATAATGTAGTATCACCATACTGTAATTTGCCCAATGTAATATCATCATATTGTAATCTGAACAATATTTAAACAAGCCAAACTCAATCAATTTCTCCAATATTATGTACATAGTCTTTAAGTCATTAGATTAAGCTGCCCTTAATGCCATGGCAGGTCAGTGGCTCTCCTTGCACTTCTATGTAAACTTCTATGTAAAATTGCGAAGAAATAAATATTTGTATCTGCGGGTTTAGGGCTTCCAATGACTATAATAATTAATTTTTTTTTTCGCTTTTTCCCCCTCCCCCCGAGGGAGGTTCCTTGATAATAATAATATCTTTATTTACTACAAGTACATGGTATACAGTCCTAGCCTCCCAGCATACATCAGGGGGATTACCAACAAGCCCCTGGCTGTCTTCAAGCAGGCACTGGACAGGCACCTCAAGTCGGTACCTGATCAGCCGGGCTGTGGTTCGTACGTTGGACTGCGTGCGGCCAGCAGTAACAGCCTGGTTGATCAGGCTCTGGTCCAACAGGAGGCCTGGTCACAGACCGGGCCGCGGGGGCGTTGACCCCTGGAATTCTCTCCAGGTAGACTCCAGGTAGTGACATACTACTATACAGAAAGCCCCTTGTTATGCTGAGTATTTCGGGCAGATTAGGTCAATTTTGTCCCAGGATGCGACCCACACCAGTCCACTAACACTCATGTACCCATTTATTTCTTCGCAGTTTTACATAGAAGTTTACATAGAAGTGCAAGGAGAGCCACTGACCTGCCATGGCATTAAGGGCAGCTTAATCTAATAACTTGTAGACTATGTACATAATATTGGAGAAATTGATTGAGTTTGCCATTATGGGCAAACTTAAAATTAACTTGCAATTAATTATGCTATAATACACTAAATGGTAAAAATTACAGTAAACAATTTACAATATAAGTATAATTGAGTATTTAAGCAATTATTATTATAATCAAATAGAAGTGCTAAACCACAGGGGTTATATTATAGTATTTAAGCAATGAAATTTGAACATTACAGTTTTGAAGCATAATAGTTTTACAATTTTGAAGCATTACAGTTTTATAATAGAACAACATAATTAATTTATTATATGTAGTAATACAATTTATCAAATCAGATCAACCAAATCAAATCAATGATTTGTATTGCAATAACTTCATATGGTCATTAGATGAGTTACTATGAGTACAAGAGAATGGATTATTCTATTTGGTAATGCTATAAAATCAAAGTTTGATAAGGTTGCACTAATTATAACTGGTTTATACATTTATGAGATATAAGTTTCAACATTTGCATTAGAATAAGTTTGAGAAATTATTTTTCTTTGAGCAATTATTTAATGGGTTTTGAGGATAGGGAGTAACATAGTGAATGATGATATTTAGAGGCAGTGGAAAGTGAATTTTTAACTTTGTAGGTAATGTTAAGTACATACTGTGTATTTAGTTTTGGGTGAGTAGGTGGTTTTTTAGCAGTCTTGAATTGATGTACAGACGGTTTCTTTGATAATCACAGGTAATGAATTCCAAATATTTGGGCCTTTTATGTGAATTGAGTTTTTGCATAGTGTGAGATGGTCATGTGTCCTGTTAAGGTTGGTAAGGAGAAGTTTGAGTGGAGGGTTTATATTTGAGTTCTATGTATGTACAGTGGTACGTACCTCGGTTTTCGTACAGCTCCCAACTCGAACAATTATAAGAACATAAGAAAGAAGGAACACTGCAGCAGGCCTACTGGCCAATGCAAGGCAGGTCCAAGTCTCCCACCAGCTTAAGCCAATGCCCCGACCCATCCAGGTCAGGTTACATTCACTTAAGGAAGGTGCACGGCATCTGACCTAGTAGCACAAGCTAGTCAGGTCCAACTCACACGCACCCGCACCCACTCATATATTTATCTAGCCTATTTTTAAAACTACACAACGTTTTAGCCTCTATAACTGTACTCGGGAGTTTGTTCCACTCATCGACAACTCTATTACCAAACCAATGTTTTCCTATATCCTTCCTGAATCTGAATTTATCCAACTTAAAGCCATTGCTGCGAGTCCTGTCAATACTAGTAAGTGTATTTTTGGGGGTCTGAAACGGACTAATCTAATTTACATTTGTCCTTATGGGAACAAATTAGTTCAGTAACGGCGCTCGAACAGCATTCTGGAATGAATTATCGACGAAAACCGAGGTACCACTGTAGTAGGCACAATTAAAAGTATGGATATCTTGTACAGTGAGTAAGTTTAGACTTTTGAATATTGGTGAAGTATGTTGTCTGGAGTGGGAATTTATCATTCTGACTGCAGCCTTTTGCTGGGTTATTAATTGTCTGAGATGATTTATTGTTGTTGAGCCCCATGCACAGATTCCATAGGTGAGGTACGGGTAAATGAGTGAGTGATACAGGGCAAGGAGGGCTCGTTGTGGAACATGGTACCGTATCTTCGATAGTATTCCTACGGTCTTGGAAATTTGTTGTATGTGTCTGAAATTTTCCCTGTGAGTTTTGTGACAGGTGATCCGTTTATCATTATGTTAAGTGGAACATTTGTAGTTCTGGTCCCAAACTGAATGAAATAGGTTTTGTCAATATTGAGAGTAAGCTTGTTAGTCATCATCCATGTAGATATTTTCTGTAATTCAGCATTTACAGTGTTGGCAAGTATAACGGCGTGGGTGAGAAGACGTATGTAGTGTCATCTGCAAATAGTGTGGGTTTGAGCAGTTGAGATGCATTTGGTAGGTCGTTTATGTAAATGAGAAAGAGAAGTGGGCCAAGGACACTTCCCTGCGGGACACCAACTGTAATTTTTTGTGTGGAAGAGTTGGCTTTATTTGTGTACACATATTGGCTTCTGTTGCTAAGGTATGACTTTACGTAGTTGAGGGAGTGCCCTCTTATACCATAGTGTGATAATTTTATGTTCAACAAATCATGGTCAACTGTATCAAAAGCTTTACGTAAATCAATGAAGATTCCCAGTAGGATTTCGTTTTTCTTGAGAGCAGTGTATATTAGTTCTAGCCTGTATATAATTGCATCATTCGTGTTTTTATTAAGCCTGAATCCAAACTGACAGGGGTTGAGTATATGGAGATGAGGTAGGAATTGATCTGCCTATGAATTAATCTTTCAAAGATTTTAGAGAGAAGGGGTAAGTTAGATATTGGCCTATAGTTATTCAGGTCTGCTTGATCTCCTTTATGTATTGGGGTAACCCTGGCTATTTTGAGAATTGATGGAAAGGTGGAGGATTTGATGGATTTGTTAAAGAGTGTTGTAATAATTGGTGACAGTACTTGAGAAGCTTTTTGTATATATAACAGGTGGTAAGATATTTAGATCTCCTGCCTTGTTTTTTAGTGTGTTGATAATAAGTGAGACTTCCGTTGGGTTGGTCGGAGCTAAGAATAGTGTATTCGGGTAGGTGCCAGTGAGGTAGTCATTAGGTGGGGTGTTTGAGCTTGGGATTTTGCTCGCCAGGTTTTTTCCTATGGTGGAGAAGAAAACATTGAGTCTGTTTGCTGTTTCAGTCGGTGGGAGTAGGGGTTCGTCTGGTTTTGTGGGGAATTAAGAGATTACCTGTCTGGGCTTCACCGCCACTTACAACAAAATAATCTCCCGGGGAGTGGACCGACTAGTATAATTTTACCGCGGTTACCCCCGTTGAGGCGTGTGAGAAAACTTGACCCACTCCTGGTCGCATCCAAGGGGTACCTTTGATATTCTCACTCTAAATCCACATCTATCCTTGACCAGTTTATTAAGAATGAGTAACACCAATGGTTACGGTATTGTTAAATTTTGTGGACTGTATGGGTTAATGTCTGACTGATTGGGGAGAAGGAGGAAAGAGTACAACTTAATATCACTCACCATTTATCCGTGCCATTGCTGTTCACTTGAAGATCCCGTCATTATCATACCCACCGTAGACCCACATTATCCCAACATACCTACTGGCCAGACGGTTGCTAAGATAATAAGAGTACTTACAGTGGGGAAGAAACAGCATTCTTGTCGCTATTCTTCGACGGATCTCGTGGTCCTGCTCGGTAGATTATTCTTCCGGCAAGACGATGATGTTGGTGGTTGTCCCGATGAGTCAAAAGAAGATTGATCCCTTGAACTCTCTTACGCCCACGAGACCGGGCGTTATTTAACGTGGTTGGTTGGGTAGTGATTCATATCCTCTCACTATACCCCTTTATTACAGTTTATACGTAACACTATTCACCCGTCGGTTTAATGTCCCACTAATTTACCCTCGTTAGAAGTTAATCCATTAATAATTGTGTATGATGAACACTGATCGAACCGATGCACATTTCCTCCATCAACAAACCGTAATGGCGTGGTCGGTCACTATTTAACACATTATCACTCTATTATTGTAGTTTCTTGGACTTAATGTCCCACATTATGCCCGGCGAATATTCACAACATTCACTATTGTGAAGAGAGACCATTAACCGCGATTTGGTCGTTGTAAACGCCGATTTCCATCTCCTTTATATCCAGAGCTCTCCCATCGTTCCACCTTCATCCGCTTATCCCACGAGACAGACTGCTCCCTGCCCTCGTATGACCCAGCTCCGCGTACCCACGCCACCGTAGCGATGGTTCTCTCTCCCTCTCAAGAAAAATACGAACCAACAGCCACACATTAAGAATATTCACATTAGAAAGGCTATCGAGTATAACCTTTCGGGAAAATACCCAATATTTTCCACAGGTTTTGTTAGTTTGATTGTTCTGTTTCCGGATATCTTTTTAGTTCCTAGAATTGCAGATAGGGTTTTCCAGGTCTTTTTCATATCACCTTTTAAATTAAGTATGTACGTAATCTGTTCTCATAATACAATTTTTTTGACCTTATCAGGCTGGTTAGGATTGACGAGTAACGTTTTGTTTGGTCTCTTGTTATTTGTCCCATTCTGTACTGTTTTTCGTATAGGTGTTTTATATTAATGGATTTGAGAATGCTGTGTGTTAGCCATGATATAGATATAGAGGTATTGGGTCTTTTTTAGAAAATTATTAATACATCCATCAGTATCTGTATAGATTTCTAACTCACTTTGCCAGTCGATGTTTGTCATTACTGTTATGAAGTTATTAATAGCTGTCTCATTATGAAGTCTGAAGGTAACTTTAGTAGTCTCTTGGGGTAATTTACCTAGGTTGGTTATGAGAAAGGTTGGGTAGTGGTCTGTGGTATTATCTGTGATTATGCCTGATTTTAAAGGGGATATGGTGTTAGTCCAGATGTGGTCTAATAAGGAAACACTAGTCTCAGAGATTCTTGTAGGTTTTGTTACTGTTGGTAGCAGCAAGCAGTTGCTCATATTGTTTGTTTGTAGGATATTTATATTGAAGTCTCCTGTGAGTAGCAAGTGGTCTTTGTTCATGTGTGCATCAGTTATCATACTTAATAATTTTTCACTAAATTGGTTAATATTTGACTGTGGTACTCTGTAGATGTTTATCACTGAGAGGTTTTTGTAGGTATTTGAATTTAAACTTAGCTATTATATATTCTCCATGTTCATCCCTTGTGCAAGTATTGTTGATACATTCAAGCTGGTCTGAGTAGTATATAGCTGTGCCACCCCCTTGCTGGTCTGGCCTACAGTTGTGTATGGCTGTGTAACCAGGACTACTAGGCACTGTTTAATCCTAACCCTTATGGGGGTTATTAATATATAAAAAAAATTATATTTTGACTTATTTACAGCACAAGCCGGAAGTGTCCAAATCCCTGGCACCTACTGTACATATGAAATGACTACATTGTGATGTGTCCATACTAACTGTCATGTCCGAAACTTTGAAGATACACCAGTGGAGCTTAAGGTAGGAATGTTTCTCTTTGTCCAATTTATGTATTCAGCTTTAAAAGTAGCATAACATTCTCCAGTGTAAATAATATACTATATGTTGATGGTTGTTGTTTTTGTCAAGACACTTTCATTTGATTGCAACTCAGTTTTAAAACTGTTCACTCCTATATGGGAGTGGTGATAAGATAAGCATCAGTTAGGTTCTCAGTGTTGTGATGGTCTAGAGCAGTGATTCCCAAAGTACTGCCCCCTGGGGGCAGTACTTTGTTGTTTACTTTCCACTGCCCCCTGGGGGCAGTACTTTGTTGTTTACTTTCCACTGCCCCCTGGGAGCAGTGGAAAGATCCAGGGGGGTGTTGAGGAAAAAGGGGGTGGTATGGACGACGGCACACAGAAGTTAGATGGCTGTCAAAGGGAAACTTCCTGAGACGTTTCTATTCACTTTTTAAAACAGTTGTTGAATTCTTCCAAGACTAATTTTCTGTTCAGGTTACAGTTATTCAAATGTAACATATCCCGCTGTGAGCTCTTCCAATTTCCAAGCCTCTCTGAATTGTAGAAGAAGAGCATACCAGATGATGGCCTTCAAGTGTATTGTGCACACCTAAATGACCTGCATAGACATGTCTGACAGATTTCAGGATCTTTTTCTTTGCTTAAAATACCAGACTGGGTGATCAATCCATTCCTAGATATCAGCAATGAGGAAACAGAAATGGTGGAGGAAGAATTGATTTCACTCCAAAATGACATTGAGCTGAGACCAAAGTTCAAAAAGTCATATTAAGATTTTTGGTTACAAAAAAAAATTTCTGACCACTACCCTGCAATGTGGAACAATGTCAAGATGTACTTTATTGTCTTCCCAACATCATATATAGTAGAGCGAAGCTTCAGTGCAGTTGCCAAACTTATTACTGAATGTGGGGATCTAAGAC
Organism: Cherax destructor; assembly: GCA_009830355.1. Taxonomy (NCBI): domain Eukaryota; kingdom Metazoa; phylum Arthropoda; class Malacostraca; order Decapoda; family Parastacidae; genus Cherax; species Cherax destructor. The sequence goes on from WNWK01010009.1 coordinate 68,180, forward strand.
TTCTTAATGACTTCAAGCCTGCTGTTAAGAAGCTGATGTCCCTTCACCAAGCACATCCATATCATTAAAATTGTGAAGACAGTGTAGTTACAGATGAGATGTAAATTTACTCTTTCATGTTGTTAAATAATTTGGTTTAATATGTTAATTTTTATTTGTGAAATAATATGCTTGCTTATAGTGTTAGATTAGTTGTTTTGAATTTGCAGTAAACCTAATACAGTGGACCCCCGAGTTTCGTAAAAACTTCACTCCTGAAGTCTGCTCAAGTGCCATTACCGAACGAATTTACTCCCTTAAGGAAAAATTTCACGTAGGTTAGTCTATTTCAGACCCCCAAAAATACACTTCCACAAGAACTTACAAAATTATACTTACATAATTGCACGATTTCCGGGGTATTCGTTAACCGAGGGTCCACTGTACCAAGAAAGAAGTGTATTCATATGTGTGTGAGGGGAGGGGAGGGAACACTAGGGATGTGGCTTGGAAGCCAAGGGAAAGGCAACCTGAAAAAGTTTGGGAACCACTGGTCTAGAGCATCAAAAGTTTAGCTGACTTCCTGGGGCAGCCTAAAGTCTCAGATTTGAGTTTCAGCCAGTCACAGTATTGTTGTTTGCTTGAAAACCACTTATTTCAGTGGTTTCATATGCTGAGTATAAGAAAAAGTTTTAGAGTGAGATCACTAAGTTGAGAAAGCCTAGGAAACCAAGGAATTTAATCATTAAAAACAAGAGAGGGTATTATTAGATGGGGAGGTGGAGGTACTGAGAAGATGAAGTGAATATTTTGAAGAGTTGTTAAATGCTCATGAAGAAAGGAAGGCAGTGATTTCATAAATTAGGCAGGAAGGTATAACATGAGGCCTGGTCACAGACCAGGCCATGGGGGTGTTGACCCCCGAAACCCTCTCCTCTCCAGGTATATACATAGGAGTAAAGAAGAGCCAAATGTAAGTGTGGAGGCAGTGGTTAGAACGAAAAAGGTCACCTCCCTCCAAGGTAGGATGACATAAAAAAAAAAACATTTTGATCAATGTCTTGCCAGAAGTGTGCTGACATCAGTTTAGATCAGCCTCCAAACTGTAACATCCCTACACCTCCTTCAGAGTGAAGGCTAACTGGTTTTCCTGAATCCCTTTATTAAATATTACCTTGTTCACATTCCAACTGTATGTCAAATAATAAAATCTACTTGCCCCCACTACTATCTAACTTGCTCACACAAGCCTGTTGGATGTCCAAAACCATAGCCCTCAAAACTTCCCTTAACCCCTCCTTTCAACCCTTCCTGGGACAACTCTTGACCCTCCTCCTCTCCACCCCAGATTTATATGCCTTTAGTTTTTCTGTTTTGCCTTGTCCTCTCTGTATATCCAAACCACCTCAACAACCCCTCCTCTACCCTCTGAATAATAATTTTAGTAACCCAACACCTCCTAATCTCCAAGCTGTGAATTCTCTGCATAATATTCATGCCACACATTGCCCTTAAACATAACGTTTCCACTGTCTCCAACCTTCTTGCTAATAATAATAATAACAATCAAATTAAGCACTAAACATGAAAGGGTCCCACAGTGCTGCAGGTAGGGATGAGCTAAAGGAGAAATAAGTGGAGGTTAGGAGAGAGTGAAGGGGTAAGAGTTTACAAGGGTAAGGGGTTAGTTGGGGTAGGGGAAAGTGCAAGAGGTAAATTAAAATCAAAGTTGGTGCAATAAGGTTGGATTTTTGGCGAGGTTAATGTCAGTTGGGGAGGTGGAGATGTCAGAAGTGAATTCTGCATACCCACTGATAAACAGGACAATCTATTAAAATATGGTGAACTGACAGTGCATTCTGACAGTCTTGGCAGAGCAGTGCTGGGCATTTTTCCATGAGGTGTCCTCCTACCTGCAACATTTAAAACTGATATCTCGCATCTATATAACAGGTGGTACTACTAAACTCTGGTACATTCCCTTTTTTGTCTCCACAAATTCCTCAGTGCACCACCCACTTTTTTTCTTTTACCTCATCTTTTACAGGCCTTTCTGCTGATAAGTCTAATACCAAATGTCTAAATGCATTTACTTTCTCCATACTCTGTCCCTCTGGTCTGAAATTCAGTCTTTCATTGAGTAAATTTTTTGTTAATCTCACTACCTTGCTCTTTTCTATTTTCACTGTTAATTTCCTTTTTTTTTTAACCCTTTGAGGGTCGGTCCCGTACTAGTACGTCAATGCAGCCAGGGTCGGTCACGTACTTGTACGCCTAAATTCTAGTGCCTTCAAATCTGGTGGAAGAAAGCTGGTAGGCCTACATATGAAAGAATGGGTCTGCGTGGTCAGTGTGCGCAGTATAAAAAAAATCCTGAAACACCCAGTGCATAATGAGAGAAAAAAAACTCTGACCGTTTTTTTATTTAAAACAGCGACTTTCGGGTGTATTTTCGTATGGTATTTACGGTTGTATTCTGTTTTGTTTGGTCTCATTCGAGAGAATGGAAGATATACTATAGATATGGTGATGATTTTGATTGTTTTTACGATGACTAGTACCTTGAAACTGAACGCAAAGTAGCGAAAATGTTCGATTTTTGTCGATGTTCAAGAGTAAACAAATCACACCATGCGTCCAATACACATCAACTGGCGAGTCTAATATTCTTGCACAAGTGCTCTGATATTATTTATACCATTTTTACAATGATGCAGTTGTATGCATAACAGTAAATCTTCTATTTTTTGTGAGAATAAAAACTCAAAATCGAAAGCAAAAGTAATGTAAAAGGCGCCTGATGACGTGACTAATGAACAGAGAAGATGTTATTTTAGTGCCAGGAATGTCTGCATTGTTTATTCTGGACCCTATTTTGAAATTGCCATCGTTTGAATTTTGTGTGAAATTGGCCAAATTGCCATTTTCTGACCACTATTTTGCTTAGTTGCAATTGGTAAATAGACGGTTTCTTGTACTCAATCGATAGAAGAAATGGAGTTCTAGCGAAATAGCTATAATTTTAGTAGACTGAAACATTGGAATTTGTCGAAAATAGGGCTCAAATTGGGCGAAATCGCCGATGCGTAAATGTCATCGATACCGCTAACTTCGCAAGAGCATAACTCCGTTAGTTTTTCATCAAATTTCATAATTTTGGTGGCGTTATGATCGGAAAAAGATTCTCTATCATTTCATAAGAAAAAATAATTTATTTTTTTTCTGAAAATTTTTCGACCCTGAGAACAAGTTTGGGAGAGGGCCTCTCGACCCTCAAAGGGTTAAATACCCTATCAAATTCATCTACCAACCTTTACAGATTCTCTTCATATCCTCAGTAAAAAGAAATTGTGACAACTCTTATTTTGTATTAGATTCATTGTCTTTTAATCCCATGCCTCTAACCAACACCCTAGTCTTTACTTCCTTTTACAACCCCCATCTACAAATATCTTTACCATGGTGACATCACACACCCCTGTTTAGGCCTACTTTTAGTAGACAGTAATCTCCCTCTCCTACATACCCTAACTTGAGCCTCACTATCCACATAGAAACTCTTTACCACTTTTAACAACCTACCACCTATTCCATACATTTGCAACATCTGCTTTCCTATCCACCTTATCATATGCCGCTTCTAAATCCATAAATCCAACAAAAATTTCCTTTAAACAGTATATGAACAGGCTTATTTCCCTACGATTTTTACTCACTTATCCCCTTTTCTCCTTATACAAAAGAACCATGCATGCTTTTTGGTACTTTCCTCTTGTTTGTGTTCATACTAAATAAATGCAACAACCACTCCAAAACTAGATCCACAACTGCTCTCAACATTTCTTTTTTGATCCCATTTAGTAAAGCTGCTTTAACCACCTTTTATTCTACCCACTGCCTTCACACTTAATCTGGTTCTTCCTTACTCCAACAAGATGTTATACCTCATTGCCCAATTTATGAAATCGCTACTGCCCTTTTTTTCATTGACATTTAGCAACTCTTCAAAATATTCCCTCCATCTCCCCTATTGATAATTCCACTCTTTTGCTTTTTATTACAAAATTTATTTGTTCCCTAGGTACAGTAGTCCCTTGGTTTTCGATTTTAATCCGTTCCAGATGGATCAGCTAAAACCAAAATCGGCGAAAACCAAAAGTATTTTCCCCATAAGAAATAATGGAAATTCAATTAATCCGTTCCAGAAACCCAGAAGTTTGGAAAAAAAAAAATTGGGGGGGGGGCCTTAAAGATAGATTTACATGCACAAATGAATGAACTCTATGTGGCACTTACCTTTATTGAAGACTGATGTTGCTGGATGGAAGAGAGGGAGGAGGGGAGAGGGAAGAGACCCTAATATTTGGAAGGGAAATCCCCCTCCATAAGGACTCTAGGTACCAAGTCCTCATCTGGGGTCACTTCCCTTCTTTGTCTTTTAACCCTTTGGGGGTCGACAGGCCTTCTGAGGAAAGTGTTCCTGGGGTCGAAAAATATTCGGAAAAAAAAAAAATTATTTTTTCTTATGAAATGATAGTTTTCTTTTTCTGAATCTAAATAGCTAAACAAAAAATTTTTGCGATCAATACTCACGGAGATATGGAGGATTCAAGTTGACCCAAAATGATCCGGTGACGGCATCATCGGCGACTTCCGGTTGGCTGGTAATCGTTTTTTTTTTTTTTTTTTTTGAAGTTAT
>WNWK01010010.1:0-72853 GCA_009830355.1 Cherax destructor
TGAGCAGACTTCAGGGTGAAGTTTTACAAGCTGGGGGTCCACTTACATTGTTTCAGTGTTTTCCTTGGAAACTATTAATCTACTGCAGTTAGTCTCACAAACCTCCATTTTCTCTTATAAAAAAAGGCATGGAAGATCTATAGTCAGGTGGGAGAGGAAATGGCAGGCGCTACCACTGCTGCTCCCCAACAATCACTCGCCATATTATGGCCTATTTTATTCATTCTAAGTATATATCTGTGTTAATTATATATTTATTATGTCATATTAGATTAATTGTGATAGATAAATAAGCCGTAGGTTGATATTAGCGTCATATTCAAGTATTTTGTCCTCCTCCAGAAAGCGGAATTCCGCTGGAACAGATTAATTGCATTTCACTTAATTTAAATGAGGAAAATTTATTTGATATCGAGAAATTGAGTTATGAGCTGGGTCACGAACGGATTAAACTCAGGTGAGGTTCCTTAAAAAACCAACCAGGCTAACAGAAGTGTAACCATAATTGACCATATATGGAAAATAAAATTAGCCCCTCATATCAGAGATAATCACAGCAGATAGCACGCGCCATATCCGACCTACCTCCTAAAAACATCTGTAAACAACCAATGGAAACACAGAAGTTCTCCTTTAACTCCAGGCGAGGCATCAATGTCTTACAACGGGGCTAAAGTACAGTTACTGGCCTCAGAATTTTCCACTGCCAAAGAATCGATGATTGGAACATATTTCTTAATAAATTACTAGATATAAACAAACATTGTCCCATAAAAGCAAAAAAAGATTACAATAAACAACTGGTTCCATGGCTTAAAAGGGAACTAAGGTCCATTGATAAGAAACATCAATATAAAAAGCAATACAGACGGGCTTCCCTTTCCACTGCGAGACCCCTGCTCCCCCAAAACGCCCTCAGTGTCGAAGAGTTTAAAAAAAAAATTTTCGGAATGATAGAGAATCTTTTCCCGATGGTAATGACACCAAAAGTAGACATTTGATGGAAAACTTGCAAAATTACGCTCTCGCGACGTTAGTGATCTCGGCGATATATACACATCGGCGATTTAGCCATCAGCCCTATTTTCTGCCAATTACATTGTTCCAGTTGACCAAAACTCTTGCTATTTCTCTAGAACTCCATTTGTTCTTCGATTGAGTCAAGAAACTGTCCATTACCGATTTCAACTACCCAATAAGTTGACAGAAATTGGCAATTTTAATTCACACAAATTTCAAAAGATGCCAATTTCAAAATATGGTCAAGAACAAACAATGCAGACATTCCTGGCACTAAAATAACTTTCTCTGTTCATTAGTCACATCTCCAGGACCATCTTATATTACTCTTTCTTTCCATTTTAAATTTTTTATTCACAGAAAAATAGAAGATTTACTGTTATGCAGACTACTACATTATTGTAATAGTTGTATAAATCATAACCCATTCGTGACTGAGTATTGACTGGCCAGTTGGACACGTATTGGACGGTGGTGTCATTTATTTACTCTTGAACATCGGCAAAATAGAACATTTCCCTACTTTGAGCTCAATTTCAAGATATTCATCATGAAACCGATCAAAAATCATCTCTTTCTGTAATAAATCTTCCATTCTAAAAAACGAGACCAAGAAACGAGAATACAACCATAAATACCATACAAAATGCCTCAAAGTCGGCATTTTAAACCAAAACTTTTTTTCTCATTATGCACTGTGTGCTGCAGGATTTTATACTCGCACACTGACCTGAACCCATTCGATCATATGTAGGTTTTACCTGCTTTCTCCTGCTAGATTTGAAGCCTCTAGAATTTTGGGGTATTAATACATCACCAACACTAACTAAGCCGCACCTAAAATCACTGACAGTGAAGGGTTATAAACAAAGATGATATTAAACATTATGCATCAGTCCTCACCAAACAAATAAGAAAGGTTAAGCCATTGTACTTCTCAATAGATTCACCGAAACAAGAGGAGATATAAAAGACCTGAAAGACAGTAGACCCTCAGTTAACGAAAGGTCTAGTTAACGAAAAATCGGTTACTGAAGCTTTTCGCAATCGTTCGAAAAAGTTCGGTTAGCGAACGTACTAGACATGTCCGCCTGCTCCGCGCCTGGCCTGCGCCTCGCAAGACGCCAGTGTAGCGTTGTTTACCATTGAGAACATTACCCAGCGCGCTCTTTCAAACATTCACAATACATTTGGTGTCTTTTTGGTGGTTTGTGATGGTCACTGTGAAATAAGTCACCATGGGTCCCAAAAAAGCTTCCTAGTGGCACCCCAGTGGTAAGAGTGAGAACACCATCGAACTGAAGAAGAGATAATAGAAAAAATATGAGAGTGGCGTACGTCTGAGTGATCTTGCCAGGATGTACAAGAAAAGTGCATTACTATCGGCACTATCCTGGCAAAGAGAAATGAGATCAAGGAAGCTAATGTTGCAAAAGGGGTTAATTTGTTAACGAAACAAAGATCGAAAACAGTGGATGAGGTTGAGAAGTTACTGATGGTGTTGATCAATGAAAATCAGAAAGTGGGTGATAGTATTTCCAAGGCGATAATTTGTGAAAAGGCAAGGAAGTTGCACGCAGATCTTGTCAAGACAATGCCTGGAACCAGTGGTGATGAGAGTGATTTTAAAGCCAGCAAAGGCTGGTTTGACAGGTTTAAGAAACAGTGGCATACACAGTGTTGCGAGGCATGGTGAGGCAGCCAGCTCAGACAAACGTGCAGCTGAAAAATTTGTGAGTGAATTTAAGGGGTTCATAGAGGCTGAAGAATTCCTCCCCAAACAAGTGTTTAATTGTGATGAAACAGGCCTGTTTTGGAAGAAAATGCCCAACAGGACCTTCATTACTCAGGAGGAAAAGGCACAGCCAGGACACAAGCCTATGAAAGACAGGCTAACTCTTATGATGTGTACCAATGCCAGTGGTGATTTTAAAGTGAAGCCTTTACTGGTGTATCACTCAGAAAATCCCAGACCCTTCAAGAAACACAGTGTTGACAAGAATAATTTGAGTGTGCATTGGAAGGCTAACACAAGGCATGGGTCCTCGGAGATTTTCAAGGAATGGGTGACTGGAGTGTTTGGCCCTAGTGTGAAGAAATACCTCCTGGAAAAGAAATTGCCACTCAAGTGCCTCCTGGTACTGGACAATGCTCCTGCTCATCCTCACAACTTGGAAGAGTTGTTGCCTGATGAGTTCAGTTTCATCACACGTGAAGTTCTTGCCTCCTAACACCACTCCTCTCATCCAGCCCATGGACCAGCAGGTCATTGCAAACTTCAAGAAACTGTACACCAAAGCAGTGTTTCAGAGGTGCTTTAATATGACCAATGACTCTGCATTGACCCTAAAAGAGTTCTGGAAAAATCACTTCAATATTGTGCATTGCCTAGGCCTTATAGGTAAGGCTTGGGAGGGAGTGACTTCAGGACTTTGAACTCTCTTGGAACCACTGTGCCTGGATTGTGTTGAAAAGAGGGATTTTGAAGGATTTGAGGCTGACCCTGACCCTGACGACCCTGTGCCTGTTGTGGAAGATATTGTGGCATTTGGGAACAGCCTGAGGTTGGAGGTGAGTGGTGAGGATGTGGAAGAGTTGGTGGAGGAGCACAGGATAGAGCTAACAACTGAAGAGCTGCAAGACCTTCATCTGGAACAGCAACAGACCACAGCTGAGGTTATTGCTTCACAGGAGGAGGGGGAGAGAGAGAGAGAGAAGGAGGTGCCTTCTTCAGTGCTTAAGGAGATGTGTACAAAGTGGAATGAGTTGCAGACATTTATTGAAAGACACCACCCTGAGCAAGCTGAAATGAGCCTTCTGTGCAACCACTTCAGTGACAGAGCCATGTTGCACTTCAGGAAAGTGTTGAAGAGTCGCCAGAAACAGAGGACTCTGGACAGTTATTTTTCTAAGAAGAGTTCTAGTGACTCTCAAGCTGGTCCTAGTGGCATTAAAAGACCAAGAAGGGAAGTAACCCCAGAGGGGGACTTGTTACCTGAAGTTCTTATGGAGGGGGATTCCCCTTCCAACCATTAACACCCTGCCCCTGTCATCATCCCTATCTTCCAGATGCCTGCAAGTCTCTTCAATAAAGGTAAGTAAATGTTATTTATATTATATTTGTTGTGAATATTTTTTGTGGAACGGATTAATTGTATTTACATTATTTCTTATGGGAAATAAGGGTTCGGATTACGAAAGATTCAGATTAAGTAATAGCTCCTAGAACGGATTAATTTCGTTAACTGAGAGTCTACTGTACTCGGATTCTGGGCACCCACAAACTGGAAAAAACTAAGGATATTGTCCTAACTAAACCGAATGAATCACAACTACAGCCTATTGATACAGTTAAGATATATGACTCTCAACCATAGGATCAAATCTTGCCAATAAAATCCCAGGTGCCAATGCCCGACAGTGATTACTTAGATGGGAATTTCCCAACCTCCTCCTATCTTGCACCAACCGAGCCCACAAAAGTCACCATGATCATTAAGTCGCTTAAAAACAAATCAGGAAATCTAGCTCAAGTCCCACCATTATTGTACAAGCAAGCGGCTCGTGTTCTTTCACCCACTATTTCATTAAGCTTTAACAAATCACTAGAAACAGCACTTTCCCGACACTACTCAAGTTAGCAAGGGTTACACCAATACACAAAAGTGGTGACCCAATAAATGTAAACTACAGGTCAATATCAAACTTACCATTGCTATCCAAAATCTTTGAGAAACACATGCACAAGAGATTACAGTGGTCCCTCGGTTTTCGCCGAAAATTCGTTCCAGAATGCTGCTCAAGTGCCATTACCAAACGAATTTACTTCCTTAAGAAATAATGTCACGTAGATTAGTCTATTTCAGACCCCCAAAAATACACTTGCAACAGCACTTACAAAAATACACTTACATAAATGTAAGAGTTTGGAGATGCACGAAAACCGAGGGACCACTGTATACTCCTCCTTTATAACAGTGCAAAACATCAACTCCTGCCAATTTGGCTTCAGGAAAAAAACAAAAGTACAAATGATGCAATTGTAAAAATACTAGACCTGCTTTACACAGCACTTGAAAAAAATGAATATCCATTAGGACTCTCTATCGACCTAAGGAAAGCTTTTGACCATTACAGTATAAAAGGCCATGCACTTACTTACATCAAATCCTACCTTACTAACAGACATCAATACGTCTCTATTAAGGACAACCTCATCAACAAGACCACTGGATACTGGAGTACCACAGGGAAGTGTCCTTGGTCTCCCCCTGCTCTTCCTCTTATACATTAAACCAATTCTCATTGCTGACAACACGACTTGTCATTTCCCACCCTAATCTTGCCTCACTCAACACTATCGTTGATGAAGAGCTAGTAAAAATATTGACCTGGATAACTGCCAATAAACTTGCACTACATTATGTTTGGGAGCAGAACTGGTGATGGCCAACTGAACATTATGATTGACAACATTATTATTCCTAAACATAATGAGGGCAAATTTCTGGGTCTGCATGTTGACAGCAACTTGAAATTCAACACCCTTATCCAACACAAAAAAAAATATCCAAAACAGATGGGATACTCTCAAAGATACATCATTATGTACCACCATCAGCCCTACTCACACTATACTATTCACTCGTCTATCCCTACCTCACCTATGCTATTTGTGCCTGGGGATCAACAGCCGCAACCCACCTAAAGCCAATAATAACCCAACAAAAAGCTGCAGTAAGAATCATCACACAATCCAATGCTAGACAACACCCCCCCCTCTTCAAAAATCTAAACCTACTCACTGTACAAAACATTCACACATACTACTGTACAACATTTACAGAACCATAAACTCTAATATTAATCCTGAACTAAAACACTTTCTAGATAGTTGCAACAGGACCCATAGACATAGTACCAGACAAAAAAATATCTGACATTCCTCGTGTCCGGCTAAATCTCTTCAATAAACTATGTACATAGAAGGGCCTAAAATCTGCAACTCCTTGCCTGAAATCTCTAAAACTGCAGACTCAACAAGCATTTTCAAAACTACCATTAAAAAACACCTTATCTCCCTAACACACCCCATTATCAGCTATGTGAAAACCACACATGCTATTTTCTGTATCATGAATACATCCAAAACAAAATAGACTTACTCTCATTATCTGTAATTCTTCCTATTTTACACTTACACAAATGACTGTAAACATGAAATTCCTAATAGTTATTGCCTAATTAATCTAAAGTTAGTCCTAAGTTTGTCTGATATACTCTGCCAATAGACCCTATCATGCCAAGATAAAACCATTCCCATTAACAAATTTACTAATGGTAATACTGTAATATGCTTTGAACTACCTCACTATTATCAATTTATTAATGATAAAACTTTTTAATTACCTAACTTGTATATCAATATTCAATAATGAACATTAAAATGTACTGTTCCATAACCTGTGTCAATATAGAGTAGTCAGTAAGAATTAAGATTAGTCCACCCGAAATGCCTAGGCATGCTAGTGGCTTTCTTTGTAATTAATATTTTTTTAATATGTAAACCACACATTGTAAGCTTTACCAGGAAATAAACATTCATTTTTCATGCTTATCCTAGACATGGCATTGTTGATTATCACTATATGATGGCTGCATGTGACAAGAAGCTTACCATGAGATCAATGCCTCTTCTTCTCTCATCCACCAAGATGTGTTCCAAGAATGTATAGTACAACATCTGACCCATTTGCAGTCTCATCTTAGCAAACTCTATACTGGGACCTGTATAGTCTTCTGTGGCTTGTGTGTACAAGCTGCAGAACTCTTCACTTAATTCTGATATCAGTGAAGCAATCCTTTCTTCAGGGTTTACCTTGCAACTTCTGAAAATATATAGTATTATTATGATAATGGAAAAATCAAAATCGGTACATGGTGAATGAAAGTTAATGAGGTTTGATTCATGGAAGGAAAGGACAGTTTCAATTCTTAGAATAAACAATTGTAAGCATCAAGGCTATACCACCTTGAAGAGTAAGGGATTCTGGAATCAAATTATTGTAATGCATCTTATACACCGGAGACCTGACAACAATGATACACAGCAAATCCTTAAAACCACTTGTCTCCATTCAACCCTACGTAACATGCTCACATATGCCTGCTGGATGCTTAAGCATCTACTGCTTAAAACTTCCTTCACACCCTCCCTCCAACACATCCTGGGACAACCCCAAAACCCTCCTTCCTTCCACCCGAAATTTATACTCCCCCCCCCCCTTTTAAATAAGTTAATTCATGTATACACAAATACAGTTACACTGATTATCATACATAGCAGCATATAGTGTAGTGTGAGGGAAAAGTAGTCTAATTATGGGTTAAGGTTGTTAGTCTGCCGGCGGTCATTCACGGGTTCAGCCGGTGCTACCCTCTTGCGGGCCGAATCAGAACCCCCTTTTGGTGGTAGTTACCTTACCTGGTGAACATCAAAACTGTGGAGAGACATTACACCTCCACACTTCTCCTGAACAGGTAAGGTGCTCTACCAGGGGTATTTTTTGTGTTTGTGGTTAATTTAAGGTTACCATTAATTTCTTTTATCTTAAAGTAAACATGTTATCCTTTTTCTTTCTTACGTGTTATGTTTACTTACTTGTGGTAACTATTCTTTATTTTCTCTGTATCAGCTCTGCTGCTGGCCTGGTCAGCTGGTACAGACGCCAGTTTTGAAGGAGCTAGATGTACGTCTCTCTGACTTGGTTTTTGTCTACTCTCCCGCTTCTAAATCTTACGTACCTCGACCAAGTGGCATACAAGAATTCTTAACTACCCAGGATAACCATCCAACATCTCGTCTACATCAGAGACTCAACCTGGGCTTATATTCTCCTACTCTCCAACCTGCCCGAACCACAACGGCCTATTTTTTTTATATATTTTATTAAAAACTTAAAATTCTTAGTTTATTTCATATCCAAGAGTCATTATTTGTTTTTATTATTTTTACCATTATTATTTGTTCAGGTGGAAGGCGTTCCCCTGACAATGGCGACCTTGCCAGGATACGACTCTTGAGGCTACATCTTCCTGATGGTTCTACTGGTTCGTGAGTATAACATTTAAGATTGAAAAGGGTGAGTTCATATCTTTGAGGTGTCAAGTCATTACTGGTAGTCTGTTTGACTTACAGTTGTTTGGTTCTTGGGTTGGGTTTAGAAGTTTACTCATTATTGTTGGACCTGAGGAACTTCCATAATAACCCCTCCTGGGTGAACCGTGTTTATTTATCTTAGTGAAGGCTTTTGAGCCCACTAGATTTACTTCCAAGTTGAAAATATTATTTCATTTTTTTCTTTGGGAAGGTTTAGAAAGTGTGCGGATGAGGTCCCTCTTTTGAAACAGTCGTTTCAGTTGTTAATTTAAGATCAACTTGTTTGGTTTGTATTATATTTTCTTACTATGGATTCGTTAGATTTCTGGTTAAGAGCTGGAAAAGACATGGGATTTACAGGCCAGTCTCTCGATAGTTATATTACATCTAAAATGGCTTTAGCCAGACAGGAAGAAGAGAAAAAGGAACAGGAAAGACTAGCTAGAGAAGAGAAAAAGGAAAATGAAAGAAAAGATCAAGAGGAGAAGAGACTAGCTCGAGAAGAGAAAAAGGAACAGGAAAGAATAACTCAAGAAAATGAAAGGATTGCTCGTGAGGACAAAAGAGAACAGGAAAGGATAGCTAGAGAAGACAGAGTTCAGGCAAGGGAAGTAGCCTTCAAGATGAAGGAGATTGAAGAAAAGTCAAAGCAGAGGGAGTTAGAACAGTTAAGGTTGGAATTGGAAGCCAAGAAGGTAGAGCTATCTAAGCATAAAATAGATGAAGGGGTACTAGAATACCCTACCCACGAATCTAATATTAGGATGCCTCAAATACCACCTTTCACAGAGCAGGATGACATCGCGGCATATATCACCAGATTCAAGAACGCTGCCACACTGAGTGGCCCTCAGATTCTTGGGCTACAAGGCTTGGATTACTTCTATCAGGTACAGCTTTAAACATATATTCCACCTTACCAACTGACGTAATCACTGATTATCCTCTACTTAAGAAAGCTATCTTACAGGCTTTCAAGAAGACCACCCATCATTACAGGTCGGAGTTTCGTCACACTAGAATATCCCCCAATCAAAATTACATGCAGTATCTGACAACGCTTTTCAGATTGTTTGATTGTTGGATTGATAGTGCCGAAGTTGATCATGACTTTGATTCATTACGCGACCTGATGGTGAGAGACCAATTTCTCTCTTCTGTTAACTCTGACTTACGTATCTTTATTAAAGAACGTGACATTCACACAGCTTCCGAAATGGCACAAGCGGCAGATATATACGCCTGCGCTCATAATAACTACCCTAAAGAGCGTAGTGGATATAAATCTGTTGTACCTAAACAATCCGAGTCATCCAAACCATTTTCCTCTAAGAAATTCCCAGTAAAATGTTACAACTGTAACGAATTGGGACACAGACGTCCAGACTGTCCCAAGAAAAAAGGTGAGAATATTGGAAAGTGTTTCACCGAAGCTAATATTAACGCACCTTTTAGTGAAGGTACTGTTAATGGCATGAATATTTCCACCATTCTTAGGGATACTGGGTGTTCTTGTATTGTTATTTCAAGTAAACTCTTTCCTAACTTAGATGCAACTCGGTATAAAAGTACTAAATTAACTGACTACTTAGGAAGAAGTGATGAGTTTCCTACTCTCAGATGTTTCATTAACTGCAAATGGTTTACTGGTTGGGTAGAAGCAGTGGTGGCCCCAATACTAACTTCTTGTTCTGTTTTGGTTGGGAACATAGAAGGGGCGACCTTCCCATCTGAATTAGACTGTGTAAGGTTTTCAAATGATTCCAGAAAAGATAAACTTGATACTTCTGTTTCTTCCCTAGAATCTCCAGAAGTGAATAATCAGGATAACTCAACTCAGAGTTCGGATAATCGTAAAACTCCTGGAAAAACCTTAGAGAAGCAGTCATAAAAACCAATCTGCACAGAAACTGAGGAACTACCACAGGTGACTGAATCTTCCACACAACTGGACACGGTTAACGTCCTTACCAGAGCTCAATCTAAGGTAAAACCCATCCATCCTTTTAGTACTTTCCAAAGGAAAACCTATTGAGCTGTCACACCTAGATTTGGAAGGTCTCCAGAAGACTTGTCCTTCCTTAGAGGAAACCCGAAATCTAGCATTAAAGGAAAAAGTGATTAAAAGAAAGAAGTTTAGTTATACATTTGAGTTCAAAAGTAATCTTCTATACAGGACTATAGTGACTGCGGACAATCCCAATGAGGTGGGAAAAAGTCTATTAGTCATTCCTAGGGATTGTCGTGAGACTATTTTGAAAATTTCTCATGACCTGCGTGTCTCTGGCCATTTCTCCCATAGGAAGACCTATGATAAGATCAAAGACTTGTACTTCTGGCCTGGGATGTCCTCTGACATCTATAAGTACTGTAGATCATGTCACGTATGTCAACTTTCCTCTCAAAAGGGTAGAACTAAGAGGGTTCCCATGGTCAAAATGCCAATTTTTTCAGTTCCATTTGCTAGAGTTGCAGTGGATATAGTTGGTCCCCTCACTCCTCGTTCATCAGGAGGTCATAAGTATATTTTGACTATGATAGACTATGCGTCCAGCTTCCCTGAGGCGGTACCCTTAAAATCCATCACATCCATAGAAGTAGCTGAAGCTTTATTGTGCATTTTTTCACGGGTCGGTATTCCACGTGAAATTCTGTCTGATCAAGGGACTCAATTCACGTCAGAAGTAATGGAACAAGTTTATCAACTTGTGGGTGTAAAACCGCTTTTCACTACACCTTATCATCCAATGTGTAATGGAAGAGTGGAACGCCAACATGCCATCCTTAAGTCTATATTAAAGAAACTCTGTATTCTTAAACCAACTGACTGGCATAGATTTCTACCATGTGCTCTCTTTGCAATGCGGGAGATTCCTAGTGACACTCTGGGATATTCCTCTTTTGAATTACTTTATGGAAGACAGGCTCGTGGACCACTATATATCTTGAATGAACTGTGGTCTAAAGATATTGAACCTGAAGTTCAAAACACTTACCAGTTTCTCCTAGACCTTAGGGAAAGATTGGAAGAAACTGCTGATTTGGTTGTCAAAAACCTTAATGTGTGTATGGAAACTTACAAGACATATTTTGACCATAAGAGCTCCCAACGTAAGTTTAATGTTGGTGATGAGGTACTAGTTCTTTTGCCGGACAAATCCAACAAATTATTAATTACCTGGCGAGGGCCGTATAAGGTAACCAAGGTCTATAATAAGGTAGATTACATCTTGGATGTCAAGGGTAAGGAAAGAATGTACCACGTCAATATTTTAAAACGGTATCACCGTAGAGAAGTTAATCTTTGCTTAAACACCTTTGATGAAGACACTTTGTCTTACAGCTCAGTTAGCAGTCATGATTCTTACGAATGTAAAATTTGTATTATAGATGACGAATCTCGCACAGAATCGAAGGAACTACTGGATATCTTAACTGATGATTCTGCCACCCATAACTCAAATGTCAACATCAACAGTGAACTATCGTGTAAACAAAAGTCTCAAGTAAGTGCCATAGTAAATACGTTTTCAGATGTATTCACAGAAATCCCAGGACTTACCACTACTGTTATACACAAGATTGAATTATCAGCACAGGAACCAGGCAGACGGAAAGTCTATCCTGTCCCTGTTCACTTACGACAAACATTTGATAACGAAGTGGACAATCTCTTAAAGTTAAAGATTATAGAACCTTCTAAATCAGCTTTCTGTTCTCCAGTTGTAATGGTTAAGAAACCAGATAATTCTTACAGACTGGCCCAAGATTTCCGTTATTTAAATGCCATTACTAAATGGGATGCTGAACCCATGCCAGTAATTGATCATATTTATTTTTTTTATTAACACATCGGCCGATTCCCACCAAGGCAGGGTGGCCCGAAAAAGAAAAACTTTCATCATCATTCACTCCATCACTGTCTTGCCAGAAGGGTGCTTTACACTACAGTTATAAAACTGCAACATTAACACCCCTCCTTCAGAGTGCCGGCACTGTACTTCCCATCTCCAGAACTCAAGTCCGGCCTGCCGGTTTCCCTGAATCCCTTCATAAATGTTACTTTGCTCACACTCCAACAGCACGTCAAGTATTAAAAACCATATGCCTCCATTCACTCCTATCAAATACGCTCACACATGCTTGCTGGAAGTCCAAGCCCTCGCACACAAAACTTCCTTTACCCCTCCCTCCAACCTTTCCTAGGCCGACCCCTACCCCGCCTTCCCTCCACTACAGATTTATACACTCTCGAAGTCACTCTGTCTCGTTCCATTCTCTCTACATGTCCAAACCACCTCAACAACCCCTCCTCAGCTCTCTGGACAATCGTTTTGGTAATCCCGCACCTCCTCCTAATTTCCAAACTCCGAATTCTCTGCATTATATATTCACACCACACATTGACCTCAGACATGACATCTCCACTGCCTCCAGCCTTCTCCTCGTTGCAACATTCATGACCCATGCTTCACACCCATATAAGAGCGTTGGTATAACTATACTCTCATACATTCCCTTCTTTACTTCCATGGACAAGGTTCTTTGTCTCCACAGACTCAAGTGCTCCACTCACCCTTTTCCCTCATCAATTCTATGATTCACCTCATCCTTCATAGACCCATCCGCCGACATGTCCACTCCCAAATATCTGAATACATTCACCTCCTCCATACTCTCTCCCTCCAATCTGATATCCAATCTTTCATCACCTATTCTTTTTGTTATCCTCATCACCTTACTCTTTCCTATATTCACTTTCAATTTTCTTCTTTTACACACCCTACCAAATTCATCCACCAACCTCTGCAGATTCTCTTCAGAATCTCCCAAAAGCACAGGGTCATCAGCAAAAAGCAACTGTGACAACTCCCACTTTGTATTTGCTTCTTTATCTTTTAGCCCAACACCTCTTGCCAAGACCCTCGCATTCACTTCTCTTACAACCCCATCTATAAATATATTGAACAACCACGGTGACATCACACATCCTTGTCTAAGGCCCACTTTTACTGGGAAATAGTCCCCTTCCCTCCTACACACTCTAACCTGAGCCTCACTATCCTCATAAAAAAACTTCACTGCTTTCAGTAACCTTCCTCCTATTCCATATACCTGCAACATCTGCCACATTGCCCCCCTATCTACCCTATCATACGCCTTTTCCAAATCCATAAATGCCACAAAAACATCTTTACCCTTATCCAAATACTGTTCACCTATATGTTTCACTGTAAACACTTGGTCTACACACCCCCTACCTTTCCTAAAGCCCCCTTGTTCATCTGCTATCCTGCTTTCTGTTTTACTCTTAATTCTTTCAATAATAACTCTACCATACACTTTACCAGGTTATATGTATTTTATTAAAAACTTAAAATTCTTAGTTTATTTCATATCCAAAAGTCATTATTTGTTTTTATTATTTTTTCCATTATTATTTGTTCAGGTGGAAGGCGTTCCCCTGACAGTAGAGAACCTAGGATAACCCAAAAAAAGTCAGACTGACTTATTTCCACTGGGGTCCTTGTGATGATTGTTATTCATGTTTAAAAGTTACAAACAGGTACGTATCTTAACTATGTAAAAGCAGTTACAATAAAAGAAGATATACTAGGGGAGAAGTAAAATTAGTTATTTTCATACAAGAAATCACTTTCCTCCCTTTCTGTAGCCTTATTCATGAGGTAAATTTTGGCTCTCTTCTTGAACTGGCTCATGCTATGACAGACTGACATGTGCAGGCAGTCTTCTCCACTCTTTTATTATTGTATAGAAAAATATCTTTGAACCCTGACCACTGCCTCTAGGTACTGCAAAGTTGTTCTCCCTTCCCTTAATTCTATAATTGCAGTGGCTCCCAGCCTTAACAAAATTGGCAGTAACATATTGGGGACACTGGTTGTGAGCAATTTTATAAACGTAATTAAGTTTTACTGAATGTCTTCAACATTCAGTATGTCCAGTTGTTGTAATTCATCCTGGCCTACATGCTCTCTTGGACACAGGTCCAGAATGAATCTCACCATTTTGTTCTGGGTGATTTGTAGCCTATCTTTCAGTTTTCTTGTTAAGGCAGAGTACCATGAAGAGCAAGAGTAGTCTATAATACAATGTATGAGAGCTACACATAGGGTCCTGTGAGCCTCAGTTGGTAGACACTGCGCCTGTCTGTAGAGAAACTTTAGTATGACATTCACTTTACACTGTTCCCTATTAATTCTCCTGACATGCTTGGGTAAAAGGGGATTCCCAGATATTTTACTGAATTTACTGTAATAATAGGTTCCCAATTACACTGCACATTAAAATTATTTACCCCTTTTCAATTTATGTTTTGTGCCAAAGAATATGGCTTCTGTTTTCCCGAGGTGCAGTGATAATTTGTTGTCTACCAACCATTTGCTACAGGACTAGTTATAGTGATAGTACATTAGCAATGTCTTGTGGCTCTTTACCCGATACTAACAGAGCACTATCATCTGCGTACAGTAGAAACTTGCATTTGACACTGACAGGCATGTCATTCACATAACACAAGAACAGCAAAGGACCCAGGATACTACCTGAGGAACCCCACATGTTATTGGCATGGGTTCTGATTCTGTGTTGTTGATCTTGACAATTTGTTTCCTGTTGCATATAGCTTGTAGTTTCTTACATAATATATTGTGGTTGAACATATCAAAGGCCTTTTGCAAGCCTAAGGTTACCATTCATATAAAATTCCCTAGCAGCATTTCAGTTCTCAGGTATACCTGGAGAGGGTTTCGGGGGTCAACGCCCCCGCGGCCCGGTCTGTGACCAGGCCTCATGGTGGTTCAGGGCCTGATCAACCAGGCTGTTACTGTTGGCCGCAAAAAACTTAGACGTACGAACCACAGCCCGGCTGGTCAGTACTAACTTTAGGTGCCTGTCCAGCGCCTTCTTGAAGACAGCCAGAGGTCTATTGGTAATCCCCCTTATGTATGCTGAAAGGAAGCTGAACAGTCTTGGGTCCCTGACACTTATTGTGTTCTCTTATCGTGCTAGTGGCACCCCTGCTTTTCATTGCGGGGATGTTGCATTGCCTGTCGAGTCCTTTGCTTTCATAGGGAGTGATTTTCGTGTGCAAGTTTGGTACTAATCTCTAGGATTTACCAAGTGTATATAATCATGCATCTGTCCCGCCTGCATTCTAGGGAGTACATGTTGAGAAATCTCAAGCGTTCCCAGTAATTTAGGTGTTTTATTGCAGTTATGTGTGCTGTGAAGGTTCTCTCTACATTTTGTAGGTCAGCAATTTCACCTGCCCTGAAAGGCGCTGTTAGTGTACAGCAATATTCCAGCCTAGACAGAACAAGCGACCTGAAGTGTCATCATGGGCTTGGCATCCCTAGTTTTGAAGGTTCTCATTATCCATCCTGTCATTTTTCTAGCAGATGTAATTGATACACTGTTATGGTCTTTGAAAGTGAGATCCTCTGACATGATCACTCCCAGGTCTTTTACATTAGTTTTTCACTTTATTGTGTGGTTGGAATTTGTTTTATAATCCAATATAGTTTTAATTTCCTCATGTTTTCCATATCAAAGTAATTTAAATTTCTCATCATTGAACTTCATGTTTTCTGTGGTCCATTTAAAGATTTGATCGAGTCTTGCGGTGTCTTTAATGGAGGACACTGTCACGCAAATTCAGGTGTATCAAATTAATGAGGGAGGTGTCGGTTGAATGAGATCTTCTAAAACCTGATTGGTAACTATGGAGAATGTTTTTGTCATTAAGATACTTAAATACTTGACAGTATACTGCCTTCTCTAAAATTTTGTACATCACACTGAGTATAATAACAGGGTTATAGTTGCTGACATCAGACCTACTATTTTTCTTGGTAGGAGTAACTCTGGCCTCTTTGAATCCTTCTGACACAGTATTTGTGGCTATGGAGAAATTTATTGTGCGCACAATGGGAATTGGTAATTCAGAGGTGCCATCTTTTAAGAACTTAGGCAGGATGTTATTGGGACCAGTGCTCTTAGTTGGGTTTTATTTACTTAGTTTTATTTGTACGAAGTCATAAGATACACCTACTAGTTGGTAAATGTTTAGGGTGATGTCCTTATTAATTTAACATGTTTTAAATTTATCAAAGGAATTTGATGCAACTGACAGTTTACTTACTAGTGTTGATGCGACAGAAGTGTAGTACGAGTTAACACAATTTGGTATTTTAGTTGTCTCGTGGCATACCTCATTATCAATATTTAGCACTATGTTAGATCTAACTGCAGGTTTATGGTGACAACATTTAAAGCCTATACCTCACACCTATTATGAAAATGTTGGTACCCAACTTGTCCATTGAGCATTTTAATGGATTATCCACACACAGTTTGCAGCACATTTCTAACAGATTAAGTTGTCCTCTATCCATAAAAAGAATATAGTCTAACAAACCACATTAAAAAAAAACACAAGGTAATAAAGTCTGTGCCACAAACAGAAAATGTTCAGCCACTGTACACTGCTTGAGAATATCAGTCATAATTCAACTGGTCAAGGTACCTTCAACAGTCCCCCATTTGATCATTTATACAACAGTGACTTGATGTCTGTGGTTAAGAGGACAGGGTGTGGTGCCACTATACTCTGGTACATACCATGTTATGTCTTCATAAACTTCTTTCTCTCCACAGATGCTTCAACACACCACCTACCTTCCTCCCCCTTCATCTGCTCACTGGTTTACCTCATCTTTCACAAACCCACCTGCAGAAATGTTCACTTCTAAAAACCTAAAAATATTTACTTCCTCCATATTCCCTTCAATATGATATCAAATTTTTCATAATTTTTTGTTACTTGCATCACCCTGATGTTTCCTATATTCACTTAATTTCCTTCTTTTTCAAATCCTCCACCAACTTTGAATCTTGTCTTTAAATCTGCCCAATATAACCTTATCAACATCAACAACAACTGACATCTCCACTTTAAAAAAAAAAAAAAAAAAATTAAACAAAGTAGGGTGACCTAAAAAAAATTTCACAACCATTCACTATCACATTTTTTCCAAAGGTGCACTGATACCATGGTTCAGATTCCCCTCTAAACTGCAAACATTCCCACCCCTCCTTCAGAGTGCTGGCACTGTACTTCTCACCTCCAGGACTCAAATCTGGTTAACTGGTTTCCCTGAATCCCTTCACTAATGTTACCCTGCTCTCACACTCCAACAGCTTATCAAGTCCCAGAAACTATTTGCTTCCACTTACTCCTATTTAACATGCTCAAATGCTTGAGCGATGTCCAAGACCCTCACATACAAAACCTCCGTTACCCCTCCCTCCCTTCTAAACTCGCTTAGGGTGACTCATACCCCGCCTTCCCTCCACTACCAATTTATACACCCTCTAAGTCATCCTATTTTATACCATCCTCTCTAAATGTCCAAACCACAACAACCCCTCTTCAGCCCTTTAGATAATACTTTTAGTAACCCCACACCTCCTAATCTCCAAGCTATGAATTCTCTGCATAATACTCACACCACACATTCCCCTCAGACACGATATCTCCACGGCCTCCAGCTGTCTCTTCGCTGCAACACTCGACCCATCCTTCATACCAATAGAAGTGTGTTGGTACCCCTATACTCTCATACATTTTCCCCTTTTTCCCTCTAAGGATAGCATTCTTTGTCTCAACAGATTCCTCAATGTACCACCCGCCTTTTTTCATTCATCAATTCTATAGTTCACCTCATGTTTCATAGACCCATCCACCAACAAGTCCACTCCCATACAATGTCCTTAAAATCTGACATCCAAATTTTCATTACCTAAATCATTTACACTCATCACCTTGCTCTTTCCTATGTCCAGTTTTAATTTCCTTCTTTTACATACCCTCCAAAATTTGTCCACCAACTTCTGCAACTTCTCTTCAGAATTTCCCAAAGGCAGTGTCATCAGCAAAAAGCAACTGTGACAACTTCAATTTTGTGTTAGATTCTTTATCTTCCAATCCCACACCTTTGTAGAACCACATTTATAAACATGTTAAACAACCATGGTGATATTACGCATCCATGTCCAAGGCCTACTTTTAGTGAAAAATAATCCACTTTTTCCTACATACCACAACCCAAGTCTCACTATCCTATTCCATACATTTGCAACATCTGTCAAATGGCTTCCCTATCCATCCCTAAAACTTTGTTCCTCTGCAATTCTATGTTCTGCCTTACCCTTAATTATTTCAATAATAATTCTATTTTATACTTTACCCAATATACTCAACAGACTTATTCCTCTATAAATTTTAAAGTCTCTCCTGTCCCCTTTTCCTCAGTATAGATATACTAAGCATGCTTGGAGAAATTACCATTCAGATCAGCCAGGTCTGGACTGTCAACACCTGGCACCAACAGCCTGATTGATAAGACCAATGAGGTGGTCTGGTCTGGGACTGGAATGCGGAGGCATTGACCCCAAAATCAATGCAAGGTAAATGCTCAGCCAATCTTTGGTACCATTACTACTTTCATGTTTGTTTTTAACAGACCAACCGTCTCCCACCAAGGAAGGGTGACCCAAAAAAGAAGGAGCACTTTCACCATTACTCACTCTACTGTCTTGCCAGAGGCATGCCGACACTACAGTTCAAAACTGAAAATATCCCCACCCCGCCTTCACAGTGCAGGCACTGTACTTCTTCCCTCCAGGACTCAATCAGGCTAACCAATTTCCATGAATCCCTATATAAATGTTATGTTGCTCACACTCCAACAGCACATCAAGTCATAAAAACCACTTCTCTTCACTCACTCCTAACATGGTTACACATTCTTTCTGGAAGTCTAAGCCCCTCGCACACAAAACCCCCTTTACTCACTCCCTCCAACTTTTCCTAGGATGACCCCTACCCCGCCTTCCCTCCACTACAGATTTACAAGTCATCCTTTATGTTCCATCCTCTCTAAATGTCCAAACCACCTCAACAACCCCTCTTCAGCCCTCTGGATAATACTTTTAGAAACCCTGCACCTCCTTCTCATCTCCAAGCTATGAATTCTCTGCATAATATTCACACCACACATTGCCCTCAGACACGACATCTCCACTGCCTCCAGCCTTCCCCTTGCTGCAACATTCACATCCATATATGAGTTTTGGTACCACTATATTTTCATACATTCACATTTCTTCCTACATGGATATATTGAACAAATACACTAACCAGACCAAACTATATTCCCACCTGCTGTTAACATCTCAAATCTTAACCCCTGTCTGTCCCAGCTACTTTACTCCCTGTCATTCTACCCACTGTCCCAGCTGCTTTACTACCTGTCATTCTACCCACTGTCCCAACTGCTTGACTATCATTCTACCCACTGCCTCATACACTTCATCCACACTTACCTCTAGCCCTTCCTTCCTTCTACCATTATTCCTCCTTGCTAAATTAATAACATTTACCAACATCTCAAAGCATTCTATCTTTCTGGCAGCCAGAATGTGAGAATGTGCTGAATGATGGTACAAGCTGAGTGAACAATACCTGTTCTCACAAAAATGCTGATGCCTGAAGTATTTGGAAAGAGACTATACAAACACTAGGACTATTTTTAACACTTCGACCATCTCCCACGAAGGTAGGATGACCCAACAACAAAGAAAACACTTTCAATGCCACTCATGTAACCACTGTCTTGCCAGAAGGGTGTCGATATCGCACTTCAGATGACCCTCCACACTGCAACATCCACTACCCCTCAAGACAAGTCCAGCTAACTGGTTTCTCTGAATCCCTTCATGAATGTTACCTTTGGTCACACTCCAACAGCACATGCAATCATAAAGACCACTTGCCTAAACTTTTAACATGCAAATGTACATCTTGAATGACTAAGGTCCCAAGATGTAAAGGTTTCCAATAGAAAGTCCTAGAGTAGCATTTTGTATTTTCCAATAGCTGTATGTTGTGTAACTCAGCAAGCACCACCTAAAGCACCTTGCTAAGACAGGGATTGTGGGGCTTATGTTCAACTGCATGCTACTAGCACCAACAGCCTGATTGAGCAGGATATCAACAGGGAACCATGATCCCTGAATCAACAAGTTAGCAGAAAATTTATTACAAAAACAATGGTCTACGCACCCAAAAATTTCCGCAAGTTCTTCACTGGGACTGTTCTTTCGGCCTGCTAGCAGGGCATATAGTTTCTGTAGACCAGAGGTAACCACAGTCAGTGGGTTGTTGCTGACAGTGGGACGATCTATTGTGTACCGACGACCCGTGATTGGTGTTTGTGGCACTAGATGATGATCACCCTCAAATGACTGCAAGAAAATAGTAAGTTTTACAATATTTTTTTTTTTTAAGTGGAATTAAAGTCACAATACCATGACGGTGCTCAGCAGTTATGAACACTGAGCTCCAACACTACCATGATGGTGCTCAGCAGTTATGAACACTGAGCTCCAACACTACCATGATGGTGCTCAGCAGTTATGAACACTGAGCTCCATCCAACACCAAACATGTGCAACTAAACTGTCCCTAGACTTAAGCTGTTTAATTTATTCTCTACCGACTCATTTTTTCAATTCCAAATTGATTTAGGAGGCAAAGAGGAATGTCCACCTGAAAGCATAAGGATGATGAAAATGTGAAGAGTGCATTTAGAAAGCCTGCACAAGCAACAGCTGGAGGGAGACAGTTGTAGTATGCAACTTGCCTATAATCAAATTGTAAATTTTTCCAAAATTTTCTCAGCACTAAGTGAATTGCATCTCTCAGTAACAGATATTCCCACCTACTGGCAGGTTTACCAGTCAGTTGCGTCACCTAAAATGCACTACATTTACGTGAAACAGCATGAAGAAATGCACCAGTATACAAGCAATTATTCTAGATCTGCTAAATCTTAATCCTGAGCCTAAAAGGGTCTTACATCCAGAACTGTCAGCAAAATGTTCCTTGTAGAGTTAACTTAAATGGTTAACAATTTGTAAGGAACAATGTTCAGCAATGAACATTAATAAGTTTATTTAGGTACAGGTATACATAATACAGTTATGCAAATTATCATACATAGCAACATGTTGGTAAATTACCTAGAATAACCCAAAAGAAGTCAGAAAAGTGACATTTCTATTGGGCTCTTTGATTTTCATTACTCATACGAGTCAAATACAATACATGAACTGGACCTGACTGGCAGTTTTCTCTTTCTACTCACTGTCTTGATGCTTACAAGTGGATGTGGCTACAGATACAACTGCATATTGATTTGTGATGTTTTTTATTCTTTTTAAAAAATTTATGTTTATGTTTTTAAGTTTATTAATTTTACAATTTAATACAAGTACATTTGTACTGCAACACAACCAAAGACCTATGGTGTGCAAATGGCGGCTTGTGTGTATAACTACCATATACAGTAGGGCCTCGCTTTTCAGCGTTTCGCCTTTCGCCGTTCCGTTCATACGGCGAGTTCAAATTTTGACCAAAACATTTGTATACGGCGAGCGGTCTTTCAGATACGGCACGCGCCACGCAGTTTGTTTACATTTTCCATGAGCACATATCTCTATGTAGTCATCACTCTTCGGCACATTAAATGTCCAATTTTACGTCAATATAGACATTTTCATTAATCCATCTATGATATTTTCTTCAAAATTATACAAGAAACACATTACATAGGATATAAACATGCTGTTTATATGCTATGTTTATATGCTATGTAGGTGTGGTTGCCGGGCGGAGAGAAAACATTACGTAATACTAATAATAATCACTCTTGGGCACATTAAATGTCTTATTTTACGTTAATATAGACATTTTCATTAATTCATCGATGATATTTTCTTCAAAATTATTTAAAAAACACGTTACATAGCATATAAACATGATACATACACCCACGGAATAAAAATTGACAAATATGAGATTTGTTTACCAAGCGACTTTGTAGGAGTGTCGGAAGAATTACGTTTTCTCTAGTCAAACACTGAGGGATAACTGTAGAAAAATATTCCTTTCATATGCCTTCACACTATAAATAGCTATTCACGACCCTTGTGGGTTTAGCGCTTCTTTTTTTATGATAATAATAATGGTAATACAGTGGTACCTCGAGTTACGATGGTCCCCAAAATCGCCCTTTATGTAAGTTTATTTTTTTTAAATGCCTTTGTACATTTCTAGTACATTTTTAAATGTTTATACAGTAGTGTACTGTACATTGTATTAAACAAAATAGAGGAAATCAGCTTTAATATACATTATTTAGGTATGCATACTGATCAGAAAGCCCGTTGTAAGTCCGAGTCTTCAGTAAGTGAGTACGGCGCTAAATGAGGAGAGGCTGTATTCAATATTTTATACAAAACAATTTACACAATTCATCTCTGGGTCATATATAGGAGCTAAGATTACCATTTAGTATTGAAAAAACTTCTCTACAATTAGGTTGAGACCTCTGAGTAATGCAGGTGTGACTTGGACCTACCTAGCATGGGCCACTAGGCCTACTGCAATGCTCCTTTCTTATGTTCTCGTGTAACCTTTGACCTTTGGGTAAATTTTTGAGATTTTGAAAAAAAGAAAAATTGTCTTCGATGGTACAGGGCACCTCTTATATGCCTGGTTAATTCCAGGATACCTCCGTAAAGTGAATCGCACTTTTAAATGCATATAAATGCTTCATAACGTGTTTACATATACAGTGGACCCCCGGTTATCGGCCATAATTCGTTCCAGATTATTATTATCATAATCAAAAGAAGCGCTAAACCACAGGGTATTCGTTCCAGAATGCTGTTCAAGTGCAGTTACCGAACGAATTTGTTCCCATAAGGACAAAGGTAAATTAGATTAATCCATTTCAGACCCCCAAAAAAACACTAAGAAAAGCACTTACAAAAATACACTTACAGAGTGTATAAATCTGTAGTGGAGGGAAGGCGGGGTAGGGGTCGGCCTAGGAAAGGCTGGAGGGAGGGGGTAAAGGAGGTTTTGTGTGCAAGGGGCTTGGACTTCCAGCAAGCATGTGTGAGCGTATTTGATAGGAGTGAATGGAGACAAACGGTTTTTAATACTTGACGTGCTGTTGGAGTGTGAGCAAAGTAACATTTATAAAGGGATTCAGGGAAACCGGCAGGCCGGACTTGAGTCCTGGAGATGGAAAGTACAGTGTCTGCACTCTGAAGGAGGGGTGTTAATGTTGCAGTTTTATAACTGTAGTGTAAAGCACCCCTCTGGCAAGACAGTGATGGAGTGAATGATGAAAGTTTTTCTTTTTCGGGCCACCCTGCCTTGGTGGGAATCGGCCGATGTGTTAATAAAAAAAAAAATCATCGACATACCATGTTCACCGAGTTTAATAATTTTTAACAACTTCCCTTAGATGCCTTCAAAACAAGAGACGTGGAGAATGCAAACAAATGAACGCGTATTAATTCCTGTCCCTTTATAGTTCACTCATGTCCATTTCACATGCTGTGGACCCCCGAGTAACGAACAAAATTCATTCCAGAAGCCTTGTTAAGTGCCATTACCGAACGAATTTACTCCCTTAAGAAATAATGTCAAGTAGGTTAGTCCATTTCAGACCCCCAAAAATATACTTACAAAAGCACTTACAATATTATACTTACATAATTGTACGATTTCCGGGGTGTTCGTAACTCGGTGGTCCACTGTTTTTAAGCTTTTACCCCACAATACAAACACCTTACATTGTGTACAAGTTGTCTTCATGTTAGTGCAGTAGAATAAACAGCAACACTGCTATACTCATGCAACACACTATTTTTAGAGGGAATGATGCTATAGTTGAAGGCATACGAAAAGAATATTTTTCTACAGTTACCCCAGTAATGCTACAGTGTAGACATTTTCTCTGATGCAAATAATATCTTTTTTTTTTTTGGGGGGGTCACCCTGCCTCGCTGGGAGACGGCCGATGTGTTTAAAAAAAATATATTTCTACAAGTACATATACAAGGTACACAGGCCTAGCTAACATCAATGACATACTACTTTACAGAAAGCTACTTGTTATGCAGAGCATTTCGGGCAAGTTAGGTCAATTTTGTACGAAATGCGGTAGCCACCCGACTACTGCATCTCGTATTTATGTCAATTTATTCTACTGTGGGTGTATGAATTATGTTTATATGTTATGTAGCATGTTTACGTAATTTTGAAAAAATACAGATTGGGAGAATTGGACCTGCCTCGCATGGGCCAGTAGGCCTTCTGCAGTGTTCCTTCTTTCTTATGTTCTTATGTCTATAATAATGTAATACACAACAGTTAAAGACCCCAGAGCGATTATTATTATTGCGTCTTCAACACTACAGACACTCCTAAGTGATTTTAATGTGTACCTGCACACCAACACTGTTTATTTAGGTAGAGGTACACAAGTACAATTACCTGAGAAGATATAAAATATGCAATAACTTTAAAAAACTTGAAATTTTGGAAAGTTTCTAGACATAATCAAGAGACAGAGCTCAGGAAGGACAAACAAAATGAGTGGTGTGTGAATGCTGTTACTGCAAATCAGGGAGAAAGCCATATCAAAGAATTTTGGTCAATTTGTAATGTCCATATTAGCGAATCTCCATAAAGTGGGGTTCTACTGTATACAGACACTCCTCATTTAACCCCTTAACTGTCCAAACGTAGATCTACGTTGTTCTCACTAGCGCTTCAAGTGTAGATCAACGTTTTATTTTTCCTGCCTCCAAATTTGGCACGATTGGCCTGAGATGCCTGGTCAGTAAAGAATGGGTCTTAACACTGTGTGAGCAGTATTAAAAAAAATCTGGGACCACTTAGTACCTTATGGGAGTACCATTTCAATCGAGTGCCAGCTAGATCAAACAGCATAGCAAACACCAGAGATTCACTGATGTCATGTCATATTAACACTTCCCTTTCAAGAGGAAAGTGATGTTGACTCTGAATTTAGTTTCTTTGAGATGGTCGAGGAAATTTCAAAAACTTTAATATTAACCCTTTCACTGTCAAGACCCCTGATCCTGAACTCACTCAATGTCGAAAAATTACAAAAAAAAAAACTTATGAAAAGATTGAGAATCTTTTCCAGATGGTAATGACACCAAAACTGAAATTTGATGGAAAACTTGCAGAATTATGCTCTCGCGAAGTTAGCGGTCTAGGTGATATACATATACACATCGGCGATTTTGCGCACTTTGAGCGCTATTTTTGGCCAATTCCATTGTTGAAGTCAACCAAATGCATAGCTATATGTTTAGAAATCCATTTGTTCTATCGATTGAGTACAAGAAACCGCCCATTTACCGATTTCAACTACCCAATAAAGTGGACAGAAATTGGCAATATGGCCAATTTCATACAAATTTCAAAAGATGCCAATTTCAAAATAAGATCCTGAATAAACAATGCAGACATTCTGGGCACTAAAATAACATTTTCTCTGTTTATTAGTCATGCCCATTATATAACTGTATAAATAATGTCAACCCATTTGTGACTGTATTAGACTGGCCAGTTGGACATGTATTGGACATATTGAACATAGGCAAAAATCGAACATTTCCACTACTTTGAGCTCAATTTCAAGGCACTTTTATCATAAAACCAATCAAAATCATCTCTTATTTCTGCAATATATCTTCCATTCTATCAAATGAGACCAAGAAAACGAGAATACAACCATAAAGAACATACGAAAATACACCTGAAAGTCTGTTTTAATCCAAAAACACTGTCAGAGTTTTTTTTTCTCATTACGCACTGCAGGATTTTTTTTATATTGCACACATTGACCACGCAGACCCATTCTCTCACATGTAGGTCTACCAGCTTTGAAGCCGCTAGAATTTTGGCATAGTATTATGGGACTGACACTGGCTCTCAAGCCGTAATATTATGGGACCAACAGTAAAAGGGTTAACCCATGAACAACATTCTCTCAATTTTGATACCACTGGTAGTGTCATCCTGCCAGAATGTCCTATAACCTATGCCCTAAGAAAAATACAATTCTGAAATACGTGTAATACGTGTTCGGAAGGCCGGGTGGCTGATTGACTGTGTCTCTGTCTGTGTGTCTCTTTCTTTTTTTTTTTTTTTTTGCACAAAGGTTTGACAAGGTTAGGTTAAGGATCCCTAACTTTATTGACAAGCTAAGAGCTGTTACCTACATCAGCTCATTTGAAAGCATTTTTACCATTATGAAACATACAAGTAGGGAACAGGATGAAGTTGGAGCCATCTGTGGGCCAACATTTTTATTTGATCAACTGACTATCTCGTTGATATCATTATGCTGTACGAACGTGTTCCAAACTCGAGTCATCCTGGGAATAAATGATCTCAGATGAAGTGATGTTCTGGAGAAGGGTACAGCCAGAGTGAAGTTGCTGCTTTCTGCCCGTCTTGTGGTATAGAAGCTTGCTTCTCGCTGTCCTCGAAGTGGAGCCAAGTGTGTTACTTTGACAATGTTGGCCTTGTACATAACAGTAAGGCTGCCCACATCCCTCCTGTGATGAAGGCTCTGCTGAAATGACAGATCTATCCAAGATGGGTCCAGGCGACAGATGAGACGTCTTGCTCTGTTCTCTACTCTGTCAGATGAGATGGGGGGCAGGCAAACGAAGAAAGTGGAGCATACTCAAGGTGTGAGGATACTTGTGCCTCATACAGAATCTTGCAATCCCTACTGTCAAGCAGATGCGAGATACGTCGAAGTGCTGTAAGCTTCCTGCTGCCTTGTTTGCAAGATTTACAACGTGGTTCTTCATGGTCAGTTTGGAGTCGAATATCACCCCAAGGATATAATCTTTGGGAAGTTTTGAGAGTTTCTCTACTCTCTGAGCCCAGGCCATGGGCAAGGCTTGTCTGGTGCTCGCCTGGTCAACCAGGATGTTGCTCCTGGAGGCCCGCTGCCCCACATTCATCACAGCCTGGTTGATCTGGCACCTGGTGAAGATACTTGTCAGGTTTCCTCTTGAAGGCTTCTACATTTGTCCCAGCTGTGTTTGATAGTATCTTCTGTTAATATGTTGAATAGTCTGGGACCCCAGATGTTGATAGTGTTTCCTTATTGTCCCCACTGCACCCTTGCTCCTCACTGGGTTTATTTTACACTTCTTCTCATATCTCTCACTCCAGTAGGTTGTTATGGCAGTGTGAAAATTGGGACCAGGCCCTAGAGTACTTTCCAGGTACAGTGGACCCCCGGAGTTCGTACTGCTCCAAACTCGAACAATTATGTAAGTGTATTTTTGTAAGTTGTAGGTAGTAGGTTGGTAGACAGCAACCACCCAGGGAGGTACTACCATCCTGCCAGGTGACTTGTGAAACAGAAACCTGAAACTGCTTTACATGATGGTAGGATTGCTGGTGTCATTTTTCTGTCTCATAAACATGCAAAATTTCAGGTACGTCTTGCTACTTCTACTTACACTTAGGTCACGCTACGCAAACATGTACACGTTTATGTATACACACTCATCTGAGTTTTCTTTGATTTTATCTTAATAGTTCTTGTTCTTATTGCTTTTCCTTTCATATCCATGGGGAAGTGGAATAAGAATCTTTCCTCCGTAAGCCATGAGTGTTGTAAAAGTCAACTAAAATGCCGGGAACAATGGGCTAGTAACCCCTTTTCCTGTATAGCTTACTAAAAAGAAAAAAGAAGAAAACCGTCAAAGTGGGATGTTTGAATGTGCGTGGATGTTGTGCGAATGATAAGAAAGAGATGATTGTAGATGTTATGAATGAAAAGAAGCTGGATGTCCTGGCTTTAAGTGAGACAAAGCTGAAGGGGGTAGGAGAGTTTCAGTGGGGAGAAATAAATGGGATTAGGTCAGGGGTTTCAAATAGAGTTCGAGCTAAAGAAGGAGTGGCAATAATGTTGAATAATCAGTTATGGCAGGTAAAGAAGGAATATAAATGTATAAATTCAAGGATTATGTGGAGTAAAATAAAGGTTGGATGTGAAAAGTGGGTTATAGTAAGTGTTTATGCACCTGGAGAAGAGAGAAGTGTAGAGGAGAGAGAGAGATTTTGGGAAATGTTGAGTGAGTGTGTGGGGAGTTTTGAACCAAGTGAGAGTAATTGTGGTTGGGGATCTTAATGCTAAAGTGGGTAAAAATGTTGTGGAGGGAGTAGTAGGTAAATTTGGGGTGCCAGGGGTAAATGTAAATGGGGAACCATTAATTGAGCTATGTGTAGAAAGAGGTTTGGTAATAAGTAATACATATTTTATGAAAAAGAGGATAAATAAATATACAAGGTATGATATAGCACGTAAGGAAAGTAGTTTGTTGAATTATGTATTGGTGGATAAAAGGTTGATGGGTAGGCTTCAGGATGTACATGTTTATAGAGGGGCAACAGATATATCAGATCATTATTTGGTTGTAGCTACAGTTAGAGTAAAAGGTAGATGGGACAAAAAGAAAATGGCAACAGCAAGTAAGAGAGAGGTAAAAGTGTATAAACTAAGGGAGGAGGAAGTTAGGGTGAGATATAAGCAACTATTGGTAGAAAGGTGGGCTAGTGCAAGTATGAGTAGTGGGAGGGTTGAAAAGAGTTGGGATAGTTTTAAAAATGCAGTATTAGAATGTGGGGCAGAAGTTTGTGGCTAGACTCGCGTGGGTGCAAGAGGAAAGAGGAGTGAATGGTGGAATGAAGAAGTAAAGGGTGTGATAAAAGAGAAAAAGGTAGCTTATGAGAGGTTTTTACAAAACAGAAGTGTTAATAGAAGAGCAGATTATATGGAGAGTAAAAGAAAGGTGAAGAGAGTGGTGAGAGTGTGCAAAAGAAGAGCGGATGAAAGAATGGGAGAGGCTCTGTCAAGAAATTTTGCTGAAAACAAGAAAAAATTTTGGAGCGAGATAAACAAGGTAAGAAAGCCTAGGGAACGAATGGATTTGTCAGTTAAAAACAGAGTAGTGGAGTTAGTAGATGGGGAGATGGAGGTACGTATTGGGTAGATGGCGGGAATATTTTGAGGAACTTTTAAATGTCGATGAAAAAGGGAGGCGGTAATTTCATGTACTGGCCAGGGAGGTACAACATCGTTTAGGAGTGAAGAAGAGCAGGATGTGAGTGTGGGGGAGGTGCGTGAGGCATTACGTAGAATGAAAGGGGGTAAAGCAGCTGGAACTGACGGGATCATGACAGAAATGTTAAAAACAGGGGGGGATATACCTCACCTGACTTCACATCACTACACTCACTGTGTGCACTATCTCCCCCACCCCAGTAACTATGGGTTGATAAAGCCCACAGTATGGACAAAACATTATCAATAAAGGATAACTACTGCATTTGTATCTTTCAATCTTGGCTTCTAAACTGCAAATAGTTAACTTTATTATTGGAAAAAGTAGGGAGAACTGTGCACTAACTACGCTGTAGGGAGAACTGTGCACTATGCTGTAGGGAGAACTGTGCACTATGCTGTAGGGAGAACTGTGCATAAATTATGTTGTAAAGAGAACTGTACATTAATTACTTTGTAGGGACCACACCGTACATTAATTACTCAATCTTTCATTATAAATGAAATTAAATAATCCAAGACTACCAGTGACTAGTTTTGATGGTTGATGTAGCCTTGCAGCGCAGCCTGAGGACAAAACACCTGGTCAACGAGGCAATTGCAAGGTATTCTCAAAATTATATGGCAATTTTAATCTACCTACATTACATTTAAAATTACTTAGTCAAAACCACCTACATCAGTGTAACTGTAGCAGTGTGCTGACCATCACAACCTGACTAATCAAACTCAAGAGACATACCTGGCCTAAGTGGCGCTTGGCATGCCTCATTGATGCAGCATCCAAGGGTGAGTCGTGATGAACGGTGTGTGTTGAGGGTGGTGACGCCCCTGCTGCGCCCTTCACCACCTCGTCCTCATTCAGAAACATCCTTTCATCAAACTCTCCATAACTCAGAAGATATTCTTCATAGGCATTCTTCACTTCTTTTACATTGTGGTCAAAGTTGGTTTGTTCCAAGAGGCCGGTGCCTTCTGCTCCACCTTTAAGCACCTGCAAACAAGTATGTGTCATAAGAAAACAAATACAGTGGTACCACGAGTTTCATACTTTATTCATTCCAGAAGGCTGTTCGAGTGCCATTACTGAACGAATTTGTTCCCATAAGGAATAATGTAAATTAGATTAGTCCGTTTCAGACCCCCAAAAATACACTTACAAAAGCACTTACAATAATTCACTTACATAATTGTTCAAGTTGGGAGCAATACGAAACTCAGGGTACCACTATACAAATTATTAGGCCTAGGCAATTATTATTGTTAAGCAATGACTAACAAAGCCAATTACTGTGGTTGATTTTTATATCACCAATGATCATGGATAAGTGCTGAACTGATAGGGGTCACATACTACCCGAAAAATGGCAGAAAATCAGATTTATGGTAATTCTAAAACAGAGAAGGATTTTTTTTTTTAATGACTCAAAGGATCACTGGCCCTCAGTCCTGCACTCAGACCATTGCTAGTAAATTAAGCAAATATTACAGGGCTAACAACTATTATTCCTTAAACTTTGGGATACCTGGGGAAAAGAAAAGTGCCTTCTCACCTATTTGTGGTTGCAGGGATTGAGTCACAGCTCCTGGCCCAACCTCTAGTTCTTACTAGGTCTACCTGCTCCATGAGCATCATACCTCTTCTTAAAACTATGTATGAATCCACTTCCTGACTATGAAGAAATACTACCTAACATCTGGGTTTTCAACTTCCAGTTGTGACCCCTTGTTGCTGTGTCCCATCTCTGAAACATTCTGTCCCTATCCACCTTGTTAATTCCTCTCAGTATATGTTAAGTCGCCTTTAACCCTGCTGTCCTCCAGTGTCAAGTTGATTTCCCTTAACCTCCTCCGGGACTAATCTTGTTGCAAACCTTTGCACTTTCTCTAATTTCTTTTGGGGTTGACCAGGTGTGGGTTCCATACTGGTGCTGCATACTCCAACATGGGCATGACGTACAACATTATTACAATCCTGGCCTGTAGACCACTAATTAGTTTAGTGCTTATCATAACAAAAGTACAGCAGATGCTAGGAAGTATCTAAGTACTACTCACTCTCCGAGTCATACAAGGCAAAATGAGATCTTTAAGGATTTTTCTGGATTTTATTTAAGAATATACTAAGATTTTCAGGACACTTAGTAAAATAAAAGAATAATACAACCTCCTTACTCTTAGGAGAGGTGTACACACTTTAAATATATATGTAGCGTAATCAACTTCTCTAATATAGCACCACAAGTTACAATTGTCTGTACTATCTTAACATAATAACACGTAAAGAGGATATATGCCACTTCTTCTGAATTGAAATACTTCACAACATCAGTAACGAGTTAGAGTTAATCACAAGACTTAGGCGGAGAATCACTGTACTGGAGGTCTCTCGGTATCACTGTTTCCGAGTGAGTCAGAACTCGCTAGTGAAATATAGTTCCAAAGTCTATTCTGTAGATAGGACTTGAGGAAATAAGAGAGCCCTCCAGGTAATACTCTCTATACCAGAGATGAGAGCGAACTGAGAGTCTCAGAGCCTTTGAGGGTATGCTCACCATACCAAGGGTGAGAGAACTGACCTGAGTAGAATACCTAGGTTCGATGTCAACTCTGTATACGCGAGGGTGGAGCGGTACAAACAATCCACTAGGTACTTCACGCCTAGCCTTTGAACTCTTCAAGTTGCCTAGTTTCCTACCTAAACACATACATAACTATCAGTCATATAATATTAAGTCATATAATATTATAAACTAGAGGAATCTTTAATTTAGTTATTATTAAAGAAACCCTGAGTATAATACTAAGTGAAAAATTCCATAGTAACATTAACCTATGACCAAGGGTCATAACAAACATGTACAAAGTCTTCAACAATTCCACACTCAGGTGTCGAAGTACAGTGTATTATTCTTATGCTTGCCAGGTACCCATATGCTGCAACAGTTATTTGGTTGATGTGTGCCTCAGATGTGCTTGGTATTATACTCACCCCAAGTCTTTTTCCTTGAGTGAGGTTTGCAGCCTATACTGTCTGTGGTCTTCATTGACCTTCCACAATCTTTATGACTTGGCACTTGGTGGGGTTAAACTTCAGCCTGTCCAGATCCCTTTATAGTCCCACCTGATCCTCATCCACTTCAATTCTCTACATTAGCTTCACATTGTTTGCAAACAGGGACCTCTGACTATTCTTTCTGACATGTCATTCACATACCAGAAACACAGGACTTAGGAATGACCTTTGTGGAACTTCACTCATCACAAGCACCTACTCTGACACTTCATTACATACCATCACTTCTTGTTTCCTTCTTGTCAGGTATTCTGATCCATTGCAGTGTCTTTCCAGTTATTCCTGTCTGCTCCTCTAGCTTTTGCACTAATCTCTTGTTAAGAACTTTCAAAAGCTTTCTTACAGTCCAAGAAAAGGTATTCTACTGAGCCCTCTCTCTCCTGCTTTACCTGTCACCTTGTCATAAAACTCCAGTAGGTTTGTAACACAGGATTTCCCCTCCCAGAAACCGTGCTGGCTATTGTGTAAAAGCTCATTCCTTTCTAGGTGCTACACCAGTATTTTCCTAATAAGCTCGCTCAGTTTCACTGTGCGAGTGTGCACCTGTGTGCAAGGGGTTGATTTTTTTAGAGGGAAAAATTTATAATTTTCTTACAGTTTGATAGAGTTCATTTTTCTGAATCTAATGAGACTAAAATGAGTGGAATCTTGTTAAAAAAAAAAACTTACTGTTTTATGATGTTTAAGTTGGCAGAAATTAATATGCTGTTGGTAACATCAGTGCTAAAGCACCAATTAGAGTTTTGAGTTTCCGGTTTTCTAAGCCAAATAAAGCTCAATTTTCATTTTTTTTTTTCATTTTAAGTACTAGTTAACATTACTTACTACATTTTGCAGTAAAAATATACTGGTTTCCAGAAATAATAACACTGCAAATAACTCAGGAAGCACACTGCACCATAATAATAATGTATATACATCATGTACGGAGTTACTGCAGTTTTGTTTCATTATCTACAAGAATTCCATGAAAGTCAAGGTGCTAAATGAGTGATCATTCATGCAAGTTATCTAACCTTATTTCGAGCATGTTAACACCATACTCCTCACCAGCGAACCATCGTGGTTTGCGATGGGGCCATCATCAAATCAGCTCGGTTCAGTCAATTATAATGCGAGTTTAACAATGACAAGTGGGGATACCACTCGCAGTTTGTCATTGGAAATCCTACATTGAGTGGTTGTGAAGGTTGTTTGTCTTGGCTGCTGTTTCGCCTGACAACTATGTCATGCACTAAATACTACTTCTGTATATAGTGTACATAGTAACCCTTTCTATTTACAGTGGTCCCTGGTTTCGAAAATTCGTCAGAATGGCTCAAGTGCCATTACCAATGATTCTCCTTGAGAAATAATGTCATAGGTTAGATTTCAGACCCCAAAAGTACACTTGCAACAGCACTTACAAAATACCTACTAAATGTTCGATTTGGAGGAAAACGAGGGACAACTGTATTTGAAGGAAAAGACGAAGTCTTATATAATCCCTTACTTGGTAAGGAAAGACATGAAATCTTATATAATCACAATTGCTTGTAAGGGGAAAAACAGAATTAAGCATTTTCTACTGTGTTTCTTTGCTCAGCTCCCTTAACTCGGGTTAACAGGCCATTGAACCTGAGGTTGTAATAGAGCCTGTTTTCTATTTTTTTCATATTCTTCCAGATTTGTACTTGTCGTTTATGTGATCTATGGCACTCAAGAGAAAATGAAAAAATATGCATTCTCCACCCTAGTTTCATTTAATGGACTACAGTTGGCCCTTCACTTTCATGAGCTTCAAACATTCGCGAATGCCCAGCCGCCCAATCATATTTACCAAACAAATGCAGGAAAAAATTACAGGAAAACACTTCCCGCCACGTCCCTACTACCCACCCTCTTACCCCTCAACTGGCAACCCGACAGTCTGCCACTCACTCAGTCATTGTCCAGTTACTGTTCGCGTCAGTTGGTGCTGTGCACATATCTCGCAATTCGTGTGTTTGTGGTGCTGCAAGCATGGCCCCCAAGTGAGCAGTAACCGCTATTGATGAGCCAACCCCTAAGCGCTCAAACAAAGTCATGAATCTGGAGAAGGTGAAATTGCTAGAAAAGTGTAGGGCAGGTTATTTGAGCAATTCTGCCATTATAAAATTATTTAATGTTTAAAATGAGGCGAAGATAATTGCGGCACTAGCATCTACTGATCTTCTCTCAGCCAAACAAGTGTCACAAGAAAGAAACAGTGCGATGTCTAAGATGGAATCAACATTATTTGTGTGGATTTCACACAAAAATATAAAAGGAAATCCCATAGACAGCAATGCGATTCGTGCAAAGGGAAAGACTTTGTATGATACGTTGGCTAATGACGAGGCTAGCACCAGTGCAAAACCAGGACGTCCTACCATCACCCATCTTGACTTCCTAGCAAGTAAAGGATGGTTTGATAAATTTAAGACGGTTCTCCCTGCACAACCTGAAGATGAATGGAGAATCAGGTTTGACAGATCACGTTTCGGCAGCTGCATTCCCTGGCGCTTTGAAAAAAATAATCGATGAGAAGGGATACAGGCCTGAGCAGGTGTGGAATATGGATGAAACAACCCTGTATTGGAAGAAGATGCCTGCCAGGACTTTCATCGCCAAGGAAGGGAAGAGTGCGCCAGGGTTCAAGGCTGCGAAAGACTGATGCACATTAATGCTACATGCTAACGCTGCTGGGCATATGGTAAAGCCAGGCTTTATTTATAAAGCTGCTAACCCCACAGCACTGAAAGGACGCAACAAGAATCTCCTTTCAGTATTCTGGACGCGCAATCTGAAAGCATGGACCACCACCGTCATCTACATGGACTGGTTTCACCACTGCTTCCTGACGGAGGTATTGGCATACCTACAAAAGAAGGGTCTCCCAAACAAAATCCTCCTGCTTCTTGATAATGCTCCAGGTCACCCACCATCACTGGAGGGAATGTGTGACGATACTGAGGTTGTGTTCATGCCGCCAAACACAACCTTCCTGATACAACCTCTTGATCAGGGTGTGATAGCTACATTAAACCCCTTAATTGTCCAAACATAGATCTACGTTCTCTCCCCCAGCGCTCTGAATATTTTGAAAAAAAAATAAATAAATAAAGCTCATTTTTTTACATAAAGTAGTGTAAAAAAAATTTTAGAGTCAGTACTTATGGAGATATAAGGCCGCACAGTCAGCGCTTGTCGCTTGCCTGATGGCAGCATGAAGCACTGCCACTTGCAAAAGTGTTGCAGATATACCTTTATAAATTTTATGTTCTGATAATTACAATTTGTAGCAGTTCTTGTGATTTCACAGGTAATCTTTGTTCTGACACTAATAAAGTGGACCCCCGGAAATCGGCCGGTCTGATTATCGGCCGCCTCTATTTTCGATCGCTTTTTTCGGCCCAATTTTCCACCGATTATCTGCCGTTTCCCCAATTATCAGCCGGCGTACCAGACCTGTCCGCACGCCTCCCCGCGCAGGCGTCATGAGCCAGTCCAGCTTTGTTTACCATTGAGTGAACATTACCCAGCGCGCTCAAACATTTCACAATAAATTTATTGATTATTGCTTGTTTAGTGATTGTCACTGTGAAATAAGTCACCAAGCATCCAAAGAAGCTTCCTAGTGGCACCCCTGTGGTAAAGAAAGTGAGGAACACCATCGAACTGAAGGAGATAGTAGAAAAATATGAGTGCCGTACTTGTGGGGGAGCTTGCCAGGATGTACAACAAAAACAAATCTACTCACCTCTATCCTGGCAAAGAGGCACCAGAAACAGAGGACTGTGGACAGTTATTTTGTGAGACAGGGGTCCAGTGACTCAAGCTGGTCCTAGTGGCATTAA
This sequence comes from Cherax destructor, assembly GCA_009830355.1. Classification (NCBI taxonomy): domain Eukaryota; kingdom Metazoa; phylum Arthropoda; class Malacostraca; order Decapoda; family Parastacidae; genus Cherax; species Cherax destructor. Next base: position 36,184 of record WNWK01010010.1, read on the forward strand.
CCCTTTGACTGTCGGAGGCCACATTCTGAAACTCATTCTATGTCGCAAAATTTTGGGAAAAAAAAAAATCTTATGAAATGATAGATAATGTTTTCCCGATGGTAATGACACCAAAAGTACGAAATTTGATGGAAAACATACGGAATTACGCTCTCACGAAGTTAGCAATGTTGGTGATATATACTCATCGGCGATTTCGCCGACTTTGAGCTATATTTTTGGCCAATTCCATTGTTACAGTCGACCAAACTCATAGCTATTTCTTTAGAACTCCATTTGTTCTATCAATTGAGTACAAAAAACACCAATTTACCGATTTCAACTACACAATAAAGTGGTCAGAAATTGGCAATTTGGCCAATTTCATTCAAAATAAAAAAAATGTCAATTTCAAAATAGGGTCCAGAATAAACAATGCAGACATTCCTGATACTAAAACAAGATTTTCTCTGTTCATTAGTCACGTCTTTAGGTCCCTCTTATATTACTCTTGCTTTCTATTTTGATTTTTTATTCACACAAAAAATAGAAGATTTATTGTTATGCAGCCTACTGCATTATTGTAAAAATGGTATAAATAATATCAGTGCACTTGTGTAAGAATATTAGACTCACCAATTGATGTGTATTGGACGCATGGCATGATTTGTGTACTCTTGAACATTGGCAAAAATCGAACACTTCCACTATTTTGAGCTCAATTTCAAGGTCATTTTCATCTTGAAACTAATCAAAAACATCTCTATTTCTGTAACATGTTTTTAATTTTATCAAATGAGACCACGAAAGAGAATACAACCATAAATACTATACGAAAATACACCTCAAAGTTGGCGTTTTAATCCAAACACACGGAGTTTTTTTTTTCTCATTATGCACTGCGTGCTGCAGGATTTTTTTTTATACAGTGCACACTGACCACAAAGACCCATTCTCTCATATGTGGGCCTACCAGCTTTCTCCCGCTTGATTTGAAGCTGCTAGAATTTTTGAGTATACAGTCAACCCCCGGTGCTCGACGGCGTCGGAGGTCGTCCAAATCGGTGTTAGACGGGTTTTTTGACGAGAATTTTGGTTCGGTATAAGCCGATCCGCTCGGAGTTGGCGATTCGTCCCGGACGCGTACGCATGGATCAGCTGGGCCCGGGCACTCTGTGCTATTGTTTACAAGTGAGCGACTACCACCCACGCGCCACCCACGCATTCATACCAGTATATTGTCATTATTCCACTGTTTTTAGTGCTTGCAACTGCTAAATAAGCCACCATGGGCCCCAAGAAAGCTCCTAGTGCCAAGCCTGTGGTAAAGAATGTCAGAAATACGGTAGAATTGAAAGAGAGATGATAGCAAAATATAAAAGTGGAGTGCGTATCACTGAGCTGGCCAGGCTCTATGGCAAATCCCATTCAACCATCTCTTCCATTATGGCCAAGAGAAAGGAAATCAAGGACACTGTTGTTGCGAAAGGTGCAAGTATGGTCACAAAACAGAGATCTCAAGTGCTGGAACAAGTGGAAACTTTGTTGTTGTTGTGGATCAACGAGAAACAGTTAGCAGGAGATATGTGAAAAAGCAAGGCAGTTGCATGATGATCTCGTTAAGAAAATGCCTGGAACGAGTGCTGAAGTGAATGAATTTAAAGCCAGCAAAGGCTGGTTTGACAGATTTAAGAAGCGAAGTGGCATACATAGTGTTGTGAGGCATGGTGAGACAGCCAGTTCTGACAAAAGTGCAGCTGAAAATTACGTGAATGAATTCGTGGGGTACATGGAGGCTGAACAATTCCAACCCCAACAAGTGTTCAATTGTGACGAAACAGGCCTGTTTTGGAAGAAAATGCACAACAGGACCTTCATTACATGAGGAAAAGGCACTCCCAGGACATAAACCCATGAAAGACAGACTAACTCTGATGTTGTGTGCCAATGCCAGTGGTGATTGTAAAGTGAAGCCATTAGTAGTGTATCATTCTGAAAATCCCCGAGTGTTTAAGAGATGCGGTGTCTCCAAGTCTAATTTGTGTGTGATGTGGAAGTCTAACAATAAGGCATGGGTCACTAGGGAAATTTTCTTTGAGTGGTTTTATGAAGTGTTTGGCCCCAGTGTGAAGAAATATCTCGAGGAAAATAATTTGCCACTTAAGTGCCTCCTGATAATGGACAATGCTCCTGGTCATCCTCCAGACTTGACAGACCAAATTGTGGAGGACTCTAAGTTCATCACAGTGAAGTTCTTGCCCCCTAATACCACTCCTCTCCTCTCCTCCAGCCCATGGACCAGCAGGTCATGCGCAACTTTAAAAAACTCTACACCAAAGCAATGTTTCAGAAGTGCTTTGATGTGACCACAGACATGAATATGACCCTAAAAGACTTTCGGAAAGATCATTTCCATATCCTGCATTGTGTAAACCTAATAGGTAAGGCTTGGGAGGGAGTGACTACCAGGACTTTGAACTCTGCCTGAAGAAAAGTGTGGCCAGACTGTGTCCTAGAGAGGGATTTTGAAGGTTTTGGGGCTGAGCCTCAGAACCCTGAGCCTGAGCCTGTTGTGCAAGAAATTGTGAAACTGGGCAAGTCCATGGGGCTGGATGTTTGTACCGAGGATGTGGAACAGTTGGTGGAGGAGCACAATGAAGAGCTAACCACTGAAGATCTGCAAGAGCTTCAACAGCAACAACAGACCACAGATCAGGAAAATGGTCCAGAGGAGAAGGTGAAACAGAAATGGAAGAAGGTGCCTTCTTCAAGGATTAGGGAGATCTGTGCCAAATCGGCTGATGTGCAAGGCTTTATGGATGATTATCACCCTAACCAAGCTGTTGCAGGCCGTGTTGGCCACATGTACAATGACAATGTGGTGTCCCATTTCAGGGATGTTTTAAAGAAATGCCAGACACAGAGCTCCCTGGACAGATTTTTTGTGAGAGAGGGGGTCCAGTGACTCAAGCTGGTCCTAGTGGCATTAAAAGAAAAAGGCCAGTAACCCCAGAAAAGAACTTGCCACCTGCAGTGTTAATGGAAGGGGATTCCCCTTCCAAACACTAGCATACTACTCCATCTTCTCCCCTCCTCCCGTCTTCCACACATCAACAACTCTTCAATAAATGTAAGTGACGTGTTATTGTACTATTATTTCTTTATTTCTCATAAAATTGTGTCATTGAATGTCTTATGTTGTAAAAAAAATATTTTATTTTAATACTTTTGGATGTCTGGAACGGATTAATTTTATTTCCATTATTTCTTATGGGGAAAATAGAATCGGAGTTTAACCAAACCGGTGATCGACGGGCCCTCTGGAACGGATTAATAACGAGAACCGGGAGTTGACTGTATATACATACGTCCGAAACACTGGCTCGTAAGACATATATATACAACCAAAACAGTCAAAGGGTTAAAAGACAAAGAAGGGAAGTAACCCCAGAAAGGGACTTGTTACCTGAAGTCCTTTTGGAGGGGGATTCCCCTTCCAAACACTAAGCCCTCCCTCACTACTCCTCCCTATCTTCCAGATGCCATCAAGTCTCTTCAATAAAGATAAGTAAATGTTATTTTAAATGTAAATTTATTGTGTTATGTGTTATTATTGTGTTTTGTGTATGTAAAACTAGTTAATCTTTAAAAAATGTATTTTTTGTGAATATTTTTGGGTGTCTGGAACGAATTAATTGTATTTACATTATTTCTTATGGGAAATAATGGTTCAGATATCGGCCAGTTCGATTTTAGGCCTAGCTCCTGGAACGGATTACAGCCGATTTCCAGGGGTCCACTGTATTAGGTACTGAAATAGTACTCAAAAATTCAAACACAGTGACAGGTGAAAATTTTCACCTACATTAGTCACATACTATTGTCTAAAAATATATACATAGTATTTATAGGTCCCACCAATGTTTTGGATACGCAGGAGTATACGTATAATAATAAGCTTCCTTGAAGCATGGTGTAAGACAAGTCACTCCACTGCTGACAGTGCAGCAATAGTGACATTTGATGAGTGTGCACTGACTTGGCTTCATTTGTTTTCACTGTTACACAAACATGTCTGTGCCTCAGAGAGCCACTCGTGAACCAACAGGTATTACACATGACTGCGTCGTCACATTTGATAACTGAGCAAGTGTAAATACATATTTGCCAGTCATGCTTACTATGCAGTATATCTACAAGCACAGTACAATGGACCCCCAGATTAAGTAGGCGTCGAATTACGTAAAATTTGGAATGTTACCTTTTTCCGTAAAAATATTGGTTCAGTATAAGTCGATCCGCTCTGAATAAGTAATTCGTCCTGGACGCGTATGCATGGCCTGGATGGCACAACACTCCATTAAGAGTCAGTGTGCCATTGTTTACCAGCGAGTGACCGCCACTCACGAATTCATAGCATACATTTTGTCATTATTCCATTGTTTTTAGTGCTTGCAACTGCTAAATAAGCCACCATGGGTCCAAAGAAAGCTCCTAGTGCCAGCCCTGTGGTAAAGAGGCTCAGAAATACGGTAGAACTGAAGGAGATAATAGCAAAATATGAAAGTGGAGTATGTGTGGCTGAGCTGGCCAGGCTGTATGGCAAACCCTATACAACCATTGCTACCATTGTGGCCAAGGGAAATAAAATCAAGGAAGCTGTTGTTGCAAAAGGTGCAAATATGATCACAAAACAGAGATCGCAAATACAGTGGACCCCCGGTGTTTGTGATGCTCCAAACTCGAACAATTATGTGTGTATTTTTGTAAGTGCTTTTGTAAGTGTATATTTGGGGGTCTAAAAGGACTAGTCTAATTTACATTATTCCTTATGGGAACAAATTCGTTTAGTAACGGCACTTGAACAGCATTCTGGAACTACAGTGGAACTCCGCCTAACAAACGCTCCATATAGCGAACAAATCGCGTAACTAATGCTTTTTTCCCAAAATATTTTTCTCACGTAGCGAACATTTACTCGTGAAGCGAACCGTACAAGACCTGTCCGCCTGCCCCGCGCTTGCGCGGTGAGGCGGACGCCAGTCAAGCGTTTACACTTGAGAGAACATTACCCAGCGCACTCTTTCAAACATTCACAATACATTTGGTGTCTTTTTTGGTGGTTTAGTGATTGTCACTGAAATAAGTCACCATGGGTCCAAAGAAGCTTCCTAGTGGCACCCCAGTGGTAGAGAGAGTGAGGAACACCATCGAACTGAAGAAAGAGATAATAGAAAAATATGAGAGTGGCGTACATCTGAGTGATCTTGCCAGGATGTACAAGAAAAGTGCATCTACTATCGGCACTATCCTGGCAAAGAGAAATGAGATCAAGGAAGCTAATGTTGCAAAAGGGGTTAATTTGTTAACGAAACAAAGATCAAAAACAGTGGATGAGGTTGAGAAGTTGATGGTGTGGATAAACAATAAACAATAAGCAGGTGATAGTATTTCCACGGTGATAATTTGTGAAACGGCAAGGAAGTTGCACGCAGATCTTGTCAAGACAATGCCTGGAACCAGTGCTGAGGAGAGTGATTTTAAAGCCAGCAGAGGCTGGTTTGAGAGGTTTAAGAAATGTAGTGGCATACAGTGTTGTGAGACATAAGAACATAAGAATGGAGGAACACTGCAGAAGGCCTACTGGCCCATACAAGGCAGGTCTTTTTCAAAACCACCACTACCTAAAAATTTACTCCCGTACTCACGACACTAATCAAACCCAGCCCCTCTCACTCAGTGACCGGACAGCATGGGATGAAGTTGAAGATCAAGAAGACGAATGGTGAGGTAGTAACGATGAAGAAGAAAGAGACTGCTGTGGAAACTTCGAACTCCTTTTCTGTGCTACCAGACGAATGTGAGTCGACTACTGGGAACGTCACGACGAACGGTACCAAGGAAGGTAAAAAACATTGTTGTTGTTGGGGATAGCCAAGTTAGATATATGGATAGGGCCTTCTGCTTGAAAGATAGGAGTAGGAGACAGAGGGTGAGGCAGTCAGCTCAGACAAACGTGCAGCTGAAAAGTTTGAGAGTGAATTTAAGGGGTTCAGAGAGGCTGAAGAATTCCTCCCCCAACAAGTGTTTAATTGTGATGAAACATGCCTGTTTCGGAAGAAAATGCCCAACAGGACCTTCATTACTCAGGAGGAAAAGGCACTGCCAGGACACAAGCCTATGAAAGACAGGCTAACTCTTATGATGTGTGCCAATGCCAGTGGTGATTTTAAAGTGAAGCCTTTACTGGTGTATCACGCAGAAAATCCCAGAGCCTTCAAGAAACACAATGTTAACAGGAATTATTTGTGTGTGCATGGGTCACTAGGGACTTTTTCATGGAATGGTTGACTGGAGTGTTTGGCCCTAGTGTGAAGAAATACCTCCTGGAAAAGAAATTGCCACTCCAGTGCCTCCTGGTATTGGACAATGCTCCTGCTCATCCTCACAAATTGGAAGAGTTGTTGTCTAACAACTTCAATTTTATCAGAGTGAAGTTCTTGCCTCCTAACACCACTCCTCTCATCCAGCCCATGGACCAGCAGGTCATTGCAAACTTCAAGAAACTGTACACCAAAGCAGTGTTTCAGAAGTGCTTTGATGTGACCTCAGACACTGCACTGACCCTAAGAGAGTTCTGGAAAGATCACTTCAATATCGTGCATTGCATAGGCCTTATAGGTAAGGCTTGGGAGGGAGTGACTTCCAGGACTTTGAACTCTGCTTGGATTGTGTTGAAAAGAGGGATTTTGAAGGATTTGAGGCTGATCCTGATGACCCTGTGCCTATTGTGGAAGATATTGTGGCATTGGGGAACAGCCTGGGGTTGGAGGTGAGTGGTGAGGATGTGGAAGAGTTGGTGGAGGAGCACAGGGTAGAGCTAACAACTGAAGAGCTGCAAGAGCTGGAACTGGAACAGCATCAGACCAGAGCTGAGGTTATTGCTTCACAGGAGGAGGAGGAAGAGAGAGTGAAGGAGGTGCCTTCTTCAGTGATTAAGGAAATGTGTGGAATAGGTTACAATGTTTTGTTGAAAAACACCACCCTGAGCAAGCTGAAATGAGCCATCTGTGCAACCACTTCAGTGACAGAGCCATGTTGCACTTCAGGAAAATATTAGAGAGTCGCCAGAAACAGAGGACTGTGGACAGTTATTTCACAAGGCAGGAATCCAGTGACTCACGCTGGTCCTAGTGGCATTAAAAGAAAAAGAAGGGAAGTAACCCCAGATAAGGACTTGTTACCTGAAGTCTTTATGGAGGGGGATACCCCTTCCAAACACTAACACACTCCCCCTGTCATCCTATCTTCCAGATGCCTGCAACTCTCTTCAATAAAGGTAAGTAAATGTTATTTTCCCGTACAACAATTTATTAATCTGTTTTTTATTATTTAGTATTAAAATGTATTTTTTGTGAATATTTTTGGATGTCTGGAACGGATTAATTGTATTTACATTATTTCTTATGGGAAATAAGGTTTCGAATTACGAACTTTTCATGTTAAGAACTAGCTCCTGGAACGGATTAAGTTTGTTAGTTGAGGGACCACTGTAATAAATCACGAACACCAGGGGTCCACTGTACTGGAAGATGTGGAAACTTTGTTGTTGGTGTGGATCAACGAGAAAGAATTAGCAGGAGATAGTGTTACGCAGGCAATAATATCTGAAAAAGCAAGGCAGTTGCATGATCTAAAACAAAATGCCTGCAACGAGTGCTGAAGTGAGCGAGTTTAAAGCCAGCAAAGGCTGGCTGGACAGATTTAAGAAGCATAGTGGCATACATAGTGTGATAAGGCATGGTGAGGCAACCAGTTCAGACAAATGTGCAGCTGAAAAATATGTGCAGGAATTTAAAAGCTATGTACAGGCCGAAAGATTTAACCCTTTGACTGTCGCAACACCCAATCCTGAGTGCTCTCCTGTTGTCGCAAAATATTTGAAAAAAAAAAAAAATATCAAAATGTTAAGATTATTTTTCTGATTGTTTTTAACCTAAAACAAATTTTTTGCGATCAATACTTACCATGATATGGAGGCGTAAAGTTGGTAGAAAATGAGCCGCGTATGGCAACAGCGGCGCCGCTTACTGGTACACTTATATTTACTCCCATTCGAAGGTTTCTTGTATTTTCCAATATTTTTTTTTTCCAAGTAACTTATGTGGCCTGTGAGACCAAAGTAAGGTGCTGTGTACATATATACACTCGTATGCAACACAATAACTGCACAAACATTATTATCATTATATTGTTTACAAAACGTGTTTACACAAACATACAACGCAAAAAAAATTTTATTGCTATTATTCTATAATATATATATATACACATATATAATGACTGGACACTTTCCATCAACTTTCCTTTAGCGCTTGAAGCTGTGTGTGTGTGTGTGTGTGTGTGTACATCTAAATTTGCTGAGTCAGGGTAAGGCAGCTGTCAGAATGACATATTATACCATTACTCACCACCCCACACTGCTGTCAACCTATCAACACAAAAGGGGTTGCATGTCTTCTTCCCCACAACCTCCTTCCTAGCTTCCTTCCTTTCTCACTTATTTCCTAGCTTCCTTCCTTTCTCACTTATTTCCTAGCTTCCTTCCTTTCTCACTTATTTCCTAGCTTCCTTCCTTTCTCACTTATTTCCTAGCTTCCTTCCTTTCTCACTTATTTCCTAGCTTCCTTCCTTTCTCACTTATTTCCTAGCTTCCTTCCTTTCTCACTTATTTCCTAGCTTCCTTCCTTTCTCACTTATTTCCTAGCTTCCCTCCTTTCTCACTTATTTCCTAGCTTCTCTCCTTTCTCACTTGTTTCTCTCCTTTCTCACTTGTTTCTCTCCTTTCTCACTTGTTTCTCTCCTTTCTCACTTGTTTCTCTCCTTTCTCACTTGTTTCTCTCCTTTCTCACTTGTTTCTCTCCTTTCTCACTTGTTTCTCTCCTTTCTCACTTGTTTCTCTCCTTTCTCACTTGTTTCTCTCCTTTCTCACTTGTTTCTCTCCTTTCTCACTTGTTTCTCTCCTTTCTCACTTGTTTCTCTCCTTTCTCACTTGTTTCTCTCCTTTCTCACTTGTTTCTCTCCTTTCTCACTTGTTTCTCTCCTTTCTCACTTGTTTCTTTCCTTTCTCACTTGTTTCTTTCCTTCCTTCTCTCCTTTCACTTGTTTTCTCCTTTCTCACTTGTTTCTCTCCTTTCTCACTTGTTTCTCTCCTTTCTCACTTGTTCTTCCTTTCTCACTTGTTTCTCTCCTTTCACTTGTTTCTCTCCTTTCTCACTTGTTTCTTCCTTCTCACTTGTTTCTCCTTCCTTTTCTCCTCTATTTCTCTTCCTTCTCACTTGTTTCTTCCTTTCTCACTTGTTTCTTCTCCTCCTTTCTCACTTGTTTTCCTTCCTCTTCTCACTTGTTTCCTTCCTTTCTCACTTGTTTCTTCCTTTCTCACTTGTTTCTTTCCTTTCTCACTTGTTTCTTTCCTTTCTCACTTGTTTCTTTCCTTCCTTCCTTTCTCACTTGTTTCTTTCCTTCCTTCCTTCCTCACTTGTTTCTTTCCTTCCTTCCTTTCTCACTTCTTTCTTCACTTCCTTCCTTCCTCACTTGTTTCTTTCCTTCCTTCCTTTCTCACTTGTTTCTTTCCTTCCTTCCTTTCTCACTTGTTTCTTTCCTTCCTTTCTCACTTGTTTCTTTCCTTCCTTCTCACTTGTTTCTTTCCTTCCTTCCTTTCACTTGTTCTTCTTCTTTCCCTTCCTTCCTCTCCTTCTCTTGTTTCTTTCCTTCCTTTCCTTCCTCCTTCTTTCTTCCTTCCTTCTTCCTTTTCCTTGTTTCTTTCCTTCCTTCCTTCCTCACTTGTTTCTTTCCTTCCTTCCTTCCTTCTCACTTGTTTCTTTCCTTCCTTCCTTTCTCACTTGTTTCTTTCCTTCCTTCCTTCTCACTTGTTTCTTTCCTTCCTTCCTTCCTCACTTGTTCTTCCTTCCTCTCTCACTTTCCTTCCTTCCTGCTCTCATCTCTTCCTTCCTTCCTTTCCTTCTCTCTCTTCCTTCCTTCCTTCTTCTTTCCTTCCTTTGCCTTTCCTCCTTGTTTCTTCCTTCCTTTCCTTCTCATCTCTTTTCCTTTCCTTCCTTCATCTCTTCTTCTTCCTTCCTTCTCATCTCTTTCCTTCTTTCCTTCCTCTTCCTTCTCCCTTCTCTCTCTCTTCCTTCCTTCCTTCTCTCATCTCTTCCTTCCTTCCTGCCTCTCATCTCTTTCTCTTCCTTCCTTCCTCCTCTCTCTCTTCTCTTCCTTCCTTCTTCCTCTGTTTCTTTCCTTCCTTCTCCTCTCATCTTCTTCCTTCCTTCCTTTCTCTTCTCTTCCTTCCTTCCTGCCTCTCTCTCTTCCTTCCTTTCCTCTTCATCTCTTTTCCTTCCTTCCTTCTCATCTTTTTCTTCCTTCCTTCCTCTCACTTGCTTCTCTTCCTTCCTTCTCATCTTTCCTTCCTTCTCTCACTTTCTTCTTCCTTCCTTTCACTTCCTTCCTCCTCTCATCTCTTCCTTCCTTCCTTCCTCCTCTCATCTCTTCCTTCCTTCCTCCTCCTCTCATCTTTCCTTCCTTCCTCCTCTCTTCTCCTCTTCCTTCCTTCCTTCCTCCTTCTCTCTTTCTTTCCTTCCTTCCTGCCTCTCATCTCTTCCTTCCTTCCTGCCTCTCATCTCTTCCTTCCTTCCTTCCTTTTCCTTCCTTCCTGCCTCTTCCTTCCTTCCTTCCTTCCTGCCTCTCATCTCTTCCTTCCTTCCTTCTGCCTCTCATCTCTTCCTTCCTTCCTTCCTTCCTGCCTCTCATCTCTTCCTTCCTTCCTGCCTCTCATCTCTTCCTTCCTTCCTTCCTGCCTCTCATCTCTTCCTTCCTTCCTTCCTGCCTCTCATCTCTTCCTTCCTTCCTTCCTGCCTCTCATCTCTTCCTTCCTTCCCTGCCTCTCATCTCTTCCTTCCTTCCTTCCTGCCTCTCATCTCTTCCTTCCTTCCTCTCATCCTTCCTCTCTTCCTCCTCTCATCCTTCCTTCCTTCTTGCCTCTCATCTCTTCCTTCCTTCCTGCCTCTCATCTCTTCCTTCCTCCTCTCATCTCTTCCTGCCTCTCATCTCTTCCTTCCTTCCTTCCTGCCTCTCATCTCTTCCTTCCTTCCTTCCTGCCTCTCATCTCTTCCTTCCTTCCTTCCTGCCTCTCATCTCTTCCTTCCTTCCTGCCTCTCATCTCTTCCTTCCTTCCTTGCCTCTCATCTCTTCCTTCCTTCCTGCCTCTCATCTCTTCCTTCCTTCCTTCCTTCCTTCGTTTCCTCCTTCCTTCCTTTCCTCTCATCTCTTCTTTCCTTCCTTTCCTCTCATCTCTTCCTTCCTTCATTCCTTCCTTCCTTCCTTCGTTTCCTCCTTCCTTCCTTTCCTCTCATCTCTTCTTTCCTTCCTTTCCTCTCATCTCTTCTTTCCTTCCTTCCTTCGTTACTTTCTTTCTTCCTTCCTTCTGGTATCCTGGGCATTGCTTTCGGTCACAAACTCCTCAAAACCATGAAATTCATCTAGACACACTTCCATCTGTGTTAGAGCTATCACTTGGGAAGAGAAAAGTCCCAGATTCGCCGGGAAGTCAGGTATTTCTTACTGCTAGGTAGTATGCTGAACATGGACTACTGAAATGGCTTTCCCACAATGCACCACTGGCTGCCCGATTTTTTTTATACTGCGCACACTGACCACACAGACCCATTCTCTCACATGTGGGCCTACCAGCTTTCTCCCACTTGATTTGAGGCGCTAGAATTTATGCGTATTAATACGTCCAAAACAGTGGCTTGTATACGACCGAAACAGTCAAAGGGTTAAACCTGAACAAGTGTTTAATTGTGACGAAACAGGCCTGTTTTGGAAGAAAATGCCAAACAGGACCTACATTACACAGGAGGAAAAGGCACTGCCAGGACACAAGCCTATGAAAGACAGGCTGACTCTTATGTTGTGTAGTAATGCTAGTGGGGATTTCAAAGTGAAGCCTTTACTCGTGTATCACTGAAAATCCCAGAGTGGTCAAGAAATGCAGTGTCACCAAGGCTAATTTGTGTGTGATGAGGAAGGCTAACCGTAAGGCATGGGTCACGAGGGAAATTTTCCTTGATTGGTTCCATGAAGTGTTTGGCCCCAGTGTGAAGAAATATCTCATGGAAAATAAATGGGGCCTCAAGTGCCTCCTGGTAATGGACAATGCTCCTGGTCATCCTCGAGACTTGGAAGAGCAAATTGTGGAGGACTAAGTTCATCACAGTGAAGTTCTTGCCCCCTAATACCACTCCTCTCCTCCAGCCCATGGACCAGCAGGTCATTTCAAACTTAAAAAAAACTACACCAAAGCAATGTTTCAAAGGATCTTTGATGTGACCTCAGACACTAAATTGATCCTAAAAGAGTTTTGGAAAGATCACTTCAGTATCCTCCATTGCATAAACCTTATAGGTAAGGCTTGGGAGGGAGTGACTTGCAGGACTTTGAACTCTGCTTGGAGAAAATTGTGGCCAGACTGTGTCCCAGAGAGAGATTTTGAAAGTTTTGGGGCTGAGCCTCAGGACCTTGACCCTGAGCCTGTTGTGGAAGAAATTGTGGCACTGGGGAAGTCCATGGGGTTGGACATTAGTAGCGAGGATGTGGAAGAGTTGGTGGAGGACGACAATGAAGAGATAACCACTGCAGATCTGCAAGAGCTTCATCTGCAACAGCAACAGACCACAGTTCAGGAAAATGGTCCAGGGGAGGAGGAGGAAGAGAGATGGAAGACGCTGCCTTCAAGGATTAAGGAGATTTGTGCCAAATGGATTGATGTACAAAGTTTTATGGATGATTATCACCCTAACAAAGCTGTTGCAGGCCATGCTGGCAACATGTACAATGACAATGTGGTGTCCCATTTCATTGACGTTTTAAAGAAATGCCAGACACAGAGCTCCTTGGACAGATTTTTTGTTAAGAGTGGGGTCCAGTGACTCAACCTGGTCCTAGTGGCATTAAAAGAAAAAGAAGGACAGTAACCCCGGAAAAGAACTTGGTACCTTTAGTGTTAATGGAAGGGGATTTCCCTTCCAAACACTAGCAAGTACATACTCCTTCCTCTCCCCTCCTTCCATCTTCCACACATCAACAACTCTTCAATAAAGGTAAGTGTTAAGTTATTACTGTTTTATTTATTTGTGGTAATTTATATATACATCATTATTTTCTGTGTAATTTAATGTTGAAACAATATTTAATACTTGTGGGTGTCTGGAACGGATTAATTGAATTTCCATTATTTCTTATAAGGAAAATATATTCGGATTAAGTAATATTCGGTTTAAGTTAAGCCCTCTGGAACAGATTAATTACATAATCTGTGGGTCCACTGTACAGTGGACCCCCGAGTTATGTTCACTTCTGAAATCGTACAATTATGTAAGCGTAATATTGTAAGTGCTTTTGTAAGTGTATTTTTGGGGGTCTGAAATGGACTAACCTACTTGACATTAATTCTTAACCCTTTCAGGGTCCATGCTGTAGTTCTATGGCTTTGAGTTCAGGATCCAAACCGTAGTTCTACGTCATGAGCTCAGCTCACTCAGATAATCTGTGAGCGGTAAATCTGGGCCTGGATATGAGAGAATACATCTATGTGGTAAGTGTGCACCATATAAAACAAATCCTGTAGCACACAGTGCATAATGATAGAAAAAAAACTGAAACCGTAATTTTCGATTAAAACAGCAACTTTGCAGTGTTTTTTCGCGTACTTTTTATAGTTGTATTTGCGATTTCTTGATCTCATTTGATAGAATGAAAAATATTTTACAGATATAGAGATGATTTTGATTGGTTTTAGTATTGGAAATGGCTTGAAACTGAGCTCAAAGTAACGGAAATGTTAAATTTTTGCCAATGTTCAAGAGTAAACAAATGACCTCACACATCTAATACGTGCCAGCTGGTGGGTCTAATATACGTTCACAAATGTGGTGATATTATTTGTACAATTATTAAAATATTGCATAACAGTAAATCTTCCATTTTTTGGTTTGAATAAAAATTCATTATGTGAATAAAATATCAAAATGGAATTCATTTGTAAAGAATGAAAACGTAACTAATGAACAGAGGAAATGTTAGTTTAGTGCCAGGAATGCCTGCACTGTTTATTCTGCACCCTATTTTGAAATTGGAATATTTTGAACTGAGTTAAATTGGCTAAATTACCAATTTCCAATCACTTTATTTTGTAGTTGAAACAGTTGACTGGGCGATTTCTTGTGCTCAATCGATAGAATAGAAGTAATACTAGTGAAATAGCAAAGAATTTGGTCGACTGGAATAATGTAATTTGCCTAAAATAGGAGTCAAAGTTGGCAAAACCACCGATGCGTAAATATCGCTGATGCATCAAAATTCGCGAGAGCATAATTTCGTCAATTTTCAATCAAATTTCGTACTTTTTGTTTTTTTACCTTCAGAAAAAGATTCTCTACCATTTCATAAGAAAAAAAAAAAATTTTTTTTTAAATTCTTGGACACTGGCACACCCCTTCCAAAAATGGACTTGGACCCTGAAAGAGTTAACGGAGAAAATTCGTTCGGTAATGGCACTTGAGCAGCCTTCTGGAATGAATTATGCTTGTAACTCCGGGGTCCACTGTATAGCACTTTGTCTGGATTTCTTTTTAGTTATCCTAGGTAAGCCAGCCAGCCTGAACACAATCCTGTTTTTCTCATATTTTTCACTCTAAACATCACAGAAATCTTTGGTAATGCAGTTTTCATGAACTTAAAACATGTGCATTATGAATGTCCACTGGATATAAATAAAATTTACAGTGGTAGAATACTAGAGTAGAATACAAGAAATCCTACTTAAGTCTAAATTCTTAAGTAGTCTTTAAGCATTAGGATTAGTTTGCCCAAAATACACTGCAAACTAGTGGCTTTCTTCTGTACCTAATAATGTTTTATTGCATGTAAACTACATTATCTGTGTACCGTATAAAAAAAAAATTGAATACAGTGGACCCCCGGAGTTCGTAATTAATCCGTTCCAGAGGTCACTCCGAACACCGAATATTATGAACTCCGAATCTATTTTCCCCATAAGAAATAATGGAAATAAAATTAATCCGTTTCAGACACCCAAAAGTATTAAAATAAAATATTTTTGTACATTAAATATACATTAAATTACACAGAAAACAATGAGACATTAAGAATAAAACGATAACAACATGTCACTTACCTTTAATGTAGAGTTGTTGATGTGTGGAAGACAGGAGGGAAGAGGATGGAAGAGTTGCTTTTGTTTGGAAGGGGAATCCCCTTCCATAAAGACTTCAGGTACCAAGTCCTTTTCCTTGGTTACTTCCCTTCTTTGTTTTTTTAATGCCACTAGGACCAGCTTGAGAGTCACTGGACCCCTGTTGCTCAAAAAAAGTGTTCTAGAGAGTTCTGTTTCTGCCATTTGTTTGGAATGGTGCCAGCAACAGGGGTGTGTGTTTGGGGACAGGACAAGATAGTCCTTAAATATTTCACTAATATCATCTATACGGCTTATTTATCTACCACAATTCATCTAATATGACATAATAAACAATATTAATAACAGAAACATGACATACTCTAGAATGAATAAAATATCATTACGAATGTGAGGACTGGTGTTGTGGTGTTTGTTGTTGGGTGTATAAGGGTCACTGAAAGATACGCCTTACATAGTGATGGCCGCCAGACACACAGCTGTGTTGTCAGTCACCCTATATAACTCCAGCCACATTGGAGGAGTTAAGTTTCGTGTCATCATTTTTCTATCGCTTAATCGCTTAACTTACTTGCTACACTGTTAATGCTACACTTTATTGCTGGCTGGCACTATAGCCTTTATCAACTCCTGCTGTTTTAGTATCATAACATTGTAATCACTGAATCACTTAAGAATACATTCTCCCCTCTCAGCCCTTTACCAAAGGGCTGGCACTAGTTTTCTTTGGGCCCATGGTGACTTATTTAGCAGTTGCAAGCACTAAAAACAATGGAATAATGACAAAATGTATGGCATGAATGCGTGGGTGGCGGTCACTCGCTGGTAAACAATGGCACACTGACTGAATGGAGTGTCGGGCCGCTCGGGCCACACGTACGCGTCCGTGACGAATTACTAACTCCGAGCAGATCAACGAACACCGAACCAATATTTTTCCGAAAAAATGTCACGAACTCCGAATTTTACGAACTCCGACGCCTACGAACTCCGGGGTCCACTGTACTACAAGTAAAACTAGGGACGCTAAGCCCATGATGATTCTCTTCAAATCGCTTGTTCTCTCTAGGCTGGACTGCTGTACACGAACTGCCCCCTTCAAGGCAGGCGAAATTGCTGACCTGGAGAGTGTACAAAGAACTTTCACGGCACACATAAGTACGATAAGGCACCTAAATTACTGGGAACAGTTGAAGGCCCTTTATTTGTATTCCCTGGAATGCAGGCAAGATATATACTTGATAATATACACTTGGAAAATCCTAGAGATTAGTACCAAACTTCCACACGAAAATCACTCCCTATGAAAGCAAAAGACTCGGCAGGAGATGCAACATTCCCCCAACGAAAAGCAAAGGTGCCACAAGTACACTGAGAAACAACACAATAAGGGTCTATAGACCCCTGGCTGTCTTCAAGAAGGCACTGGACAGGCACCTAGTCAGTACCTGTCCAACCGGGCTGTGGTTTGTACGTCAGTTTGCGTGCAGCCAGCAGTAACAGCCTGGTTGATCAAACCCTGATCTACCATGAGGCCTGGTCTCAGACCAACCTACGGGGGCGTTGACCCCCAAAACCCTCTCCAGGTAAACTCAAGTAAACAAGTAATGGAAACTCAGAACACTTAAGTGACAAATTAAACAACAAAGTTTCCTGCTGAAAACTTCTAACTTACTGACAAATCAATGAACTTTTTCCTTACTGATATAAATCAATGAACTTTTACCATTGCAAACAAATCAATAAACAATTACTTACCTTTTTATCTATGAGATCCTTGATGTGCTTGTTCCAGTAGTACTCTCGTACAACTTTGGTTTCCACCAGGACACCTTCAAACTTCTCACAGAGGTAATCCATGATGGAGACCGGCCATGAGGCAAGCTCACCTGCACTCCAGTCACTGTTAAAAAAATCTTTGGGTACACCTGGAAAGCAGAAACAAATTTATTTAAAGTTTTACTCTCAAAAAAAAAAAAAAAAAAAGCAAATACAGTGGACCCCCGGATTTCGTACTGCTCCAAACTCGAACAATTATGTAAGTGTATTTTTGTAAGTGCTTTTGTAAGTGTATTTTTGGGGGTCTAAAAGGACTAATCTAATTTACATTTGTCCTTATGGGAACAAATTCGTTTGGTAACGGCACTAACAGCCTTCTGGAACGAATTGATGAAATCAGGAGTACCACTAACTGATATTCAAACTTTCAGAACATAAGGTAATGCATGTGCATTTGAGTGAGGATAATGGGAGCTCTAGCTCTTGGTCCATATCTGTGACCAGTTTAATGCCTGGCCTTAGACTTGACTGCCTTGTTGACTGCTGCCTGGCCAACCAGCCTGTTGCTGATAGCAGCCCACATAACCACCATTATAATTATAAAAAAGTGAAACAAAAGCCAAAGGGGGTCAGGTCATACAGAGCATAGGGAACAGAAGGCAATCAGGTATGGTCTAAGGAAGGAGAGGATAAAGCCACTGCCTGGATTAAGAGCCCCTCACCAGCATCAAGACATTGTCCTTGAAGGGTACAGAGGCAAAAATATCTGGCATGCTCCACCTCTCCACTTTTTAATGACTGAGTGTAAGTAGTCTCTCAATTATATTGGATGGCATGTAGCAACCCAGCATTATCTGCAGGCTCTGTACCTAGAGCAGATGTGCTTAATAACATATCCTCACATTGCACAAGACTCATGGCACCACACACTTTACATAAGACAGTACCGAGTGCCACATGTTGAAACAGATCAAGAAGTGGTTACAAGAGAACAATGTTAATGTTGTGTAAGCCTTGGTAACTGATATCCACAAACTGGTTTAGTGGTTGCTCACATGTCCTTTTATACCAGTATCATTATTCAGTGGCCAGAGAGCAGCCCTCACTTGAATGCCATTAAAAATTACAGTAATGCCAGCAAAGCTCCATTCCTAAAACAGAGCATCAGTGCCACTCTTGACTCGGGAGATAAAAAAAAAAAGTTGAAGAAATGGATTTTAATTTAAAAACTTTGATTCTGTGACAGACTGCCAGAAATTGGCAACCAAATCACATGAAGACACATGACTAAATATTAAACAATTAGGACAACACACTTTAAGAGATGTTAAATCATGCTAGATGGTACTGGAGTACTGGCAAGTTGATGACTCAAAAGCTGGAACCTAAATTCATGTTTCACCTGCACAGCTGCAAGTTATGCAGGCAAAAAGTTCTCTGAATGAACTTTCAAATTACATTACTACTATTGTGCACCATCACTGCAAAAACAATAGTTCTTACCTCAAAATCTACCATGTGCACTATACACACACAGCCACATACAAATGCATTTATGCTGTTGAGGAATTGTAGAGGACACTGCAAAACTTGTTTAAGATAGCATAAATTTAGGGAAAAGCATAGCATGGTGCAGGACCTTTCCCCTCCACCTCACAGTGAGCCTATAGGAGAGACCCTCGTCTTTATGGGAAAGGCCTAGTCTCATTCTTAAGGTAAACCCCCACACTGTCAGTTCTCTGTGCTTACATGTCCCATACCATACTCAGACGTGTGTTCTGGAATAAATTTTTGGTCTTTTCATTAGCCCATCTCATCTCAGGATAGTAACTGTGGCAAAAAGTGGCTGAAAGTGCCTAATAGTGGTTTAAGCACTAAAATCTGGGTATCTTGACCAAAAATTGAGATACAGTGGTACCCAGAGTTTCATTCATAATTTGTTCCAGAAGGCTGTTCGAGTGCCGTTACCGAACGAATTTGTTCCCATAAGGAATAATGTAAATTAGATTAGTCCATTTCAGACCTCCAAAACTACACTTACAAAAGCACTTACAATAATACACTTGCATAATTGTTCGAGTTGGGAGTTGTACGAAACTCAGGGTACCACTATTATACAAGCTTTTGAGTGGAGCAAATATGAACATGGCATGAGCTTATGTCTCAATGAAGAATCAATTTATACAATTAAAAGAAACGAGTAAAATTTAAAGTGCTTGTGCAACGAGTAACCCAGATTGTGACCAAAAGATAATGACACTTTACAAATAACCCTCAAACAGGAGAATGAAACTTATGACAACATTTCAGTCAGACTTGGACCATTAACTAGTTAAATGGTCCAAGTCTAACTGAAACGTTGTCCAAAACATTTTGATGACCAAAATGTCATCATAAGTATAATTCTCCTATGTGCGGGTTATTTGTGTATTGTTCCAGTCACGGTATTGTGCCTTTTTATTGTTTCTAGAATGACACACAGGTCACAACTAAATAAAACAGAAAAATTACTGAGTGAATGGACTGAGTAGAAAACAAAGAAAGGTGCCACTTAATTTCATCATAATAAAGGAGAGTGAGGAAGGAATGAACAAGAGCTGTGTTTAGTGATCTGCTGAGCACACTGCTGCCAGGAATGTCACTAAACAACTGGAGAACCTATTTCCGAGGGTGACTGAGCCACAGTAAGTGTTTAGTGCTGACAAGTCTTTATTGGAAGATGTCACCTAAAACTTACATCAGCCAGCAAGCATGTCAGTGATGGAATGTTTTATACAATTATTTATAAAATTTATACATTACTGCTCAAAGAAAAAAATGTCAGGAATGGAAGAGAATCCATACCAATTTCTTCAAGGGTCATTAACAAAACTAACTGCCCAATTTAGAGCCTTTTAATCTGTATCCATTACCAGCATAAGGTGGTTCTCTAACCAAATAATGACCAAGACATTTGACAAGGATGAGATGGTGTCCACAGCACCAGTGCCTTTCACTAGGTATATGCAAGCTGTAAGATCACTGACTTTATGAGGCTCTACACAGAACATGTTATTATGAGGACTTGCTATGCACTAGTATCATCAGGAAGGAACCTTGCTGTTAAGAGTAGGCTTACCCCTCTTGTAGTTAGAGGACAAAAGGACCTTTGTACTGAATATCTGCCATATCTGTTAGTGGTTCTGAGAATTATCTTCCATATAACCCAGCCTCAGATAGGCCTCCTAGGTTCAAAAGTGCTAGTAATTCTGGAGTTTATCTTCCCTATGACCTGGTTGGAAAGTGTTAGTGGGTCAGGGGGATTACCCTGCCATGGCTTGGTCTAAGACCAGGCCTATGTTAGAAAGGAAATATTACAGGATTAAGAACTATTAGAAGTACATACAGAGTAAAGGAATGTGTATACTGAATGTAAGTAAAAGTTCGTGAGAGAAATCCATGATCAGTAATCCTGCCAGAGTGAAAACTTCAAGTTTTCCATTTCCCACTCAAGTGATAGGACAGTGGCACCTCACTGGATCTTGCTGTCTACCAAACTTTATGAACTACAAGATCATATTATGACCAACAAAATGTGAATGTGAATGTACATTTTCTTTCAATTAATGTCGGTTTTCTTCATTTGCATTCACTATTGTGCTGTCCTATTCCTAACAAACTGATTTTCAATTAAAATTTCACACGAGACATACATTTGTCGTGTGCAATCTGTGCAATTCACAAAATGTATTGAAGATTATTGTTGTATTTCATCATTGTATTTCAACAGCCATCTCCTGCCAAGGTAGGGCAACCCAAGGAAAGAAACACATTCACCATCATTCATTAAATCACTGTCCTGCCAGAAGCACGCATATATCACAATTCAGATTACACTCCAAATGGAACATTCCCACTCAACCTCCTCCAGAATTTGGAATTGAACAGAGACCTGACACAGCACAACAGCCATGGTTTTGAAATGACCTGATTCAGCTTAGCACAACAGCCATGGTCCTGGAATAACCTGATTCAGGTTAGTACAGCTATCATGATCCTGGAACAGATTTATTGGATAAAGTCAGGGACACCTGTAATGGGGAAATATTTTGAGCACAGTGGTAAGGTGGGTCTAGTTGTGAACCTGTAATTGCAAGGTTTCAGGTTCACTCTCCAGTATTCTTTACTCTGCATAAATACTGTCAAACGAAACATTAGCAACTTAATTCCTGAACCTCAGTAGGGCTATGATGCCTAAGTCAAATTACTTACCATTGGGTTCTAATTCACAGAAACTGTGTGTGTTGAAGCAAAACTAAATTTAGATTTGAATTCTGTGCCCCAAAACTAGTTAGAATTTTTTACAAGTAAATGGAAATCTTTGTTGGCCAGTGTTACTGTCTTGTACATCTTTCTGGACCAATGCTAGAGTTAGTGATCTACACTAATTCTAGCACCGGAAAACCAGAGACACCTATATTGTACACTTGTACACTGTATGATAATGACAGGTTACTGGCAACAAACATCAAGTGGAACATCAACACACCTTGGCAGTCGGGATTGATGAGATCTTTACGGTTGGAGAGAACAACGTTGCCATAAATGAGATCAATAGATGCGAGGAGTAATGAGTAACAGCTAACAAGGTCCTGGGGAATACTGGGATACTTCCCTGAAAGTAGTAGAAAAAAAAAAAACAGCTTTTAGAGTTAAACAATTTAAACATGAATTCAATTTAAGTCATAATAAATGACAGTAAATAAATACACAATGATGGATGGGAGGCTCTAACTGTGGCTCTGGTTAGTTGCAGGTTCAGTACTGCTCCTGAGCAATGAGGCTTCTAATAGGAAACGTACACAAACAGAACTTCTGCATGTGTCACCAGCACCGTCTGTGACCCTGCTGACTCCTCTTCACAGCCCAGAAGATTTAGCAGTAAATCCTTCCCTCCATCTTTTTGTATATTCAATTAAAACATATTAAACATTAGTAGGGTTTTATAGAGAGGAATCCTTCTTCCGTAAGTCGAGTGTGTCATGAAAGGAGACTAAAATGCAGGGAGCAAGGGGCTAGTAATCCCCCTTCTGTATAAATAATTAAATGTAAAAAAGAAACATTTTATAAAGAAAGCGCTTCTTCTTTTTTCGGTCACTGCCTTGGTGGGAGACAGCCAGTGTTACTTACACACACGAGGGTTAGGGGTGACATGATACAGTGGTCCCTCGACTAATGATCTTAATCCATTCCAGGAGCTAGACCTCAACACGAAAAATTCGTAATTCAAAACCTTATTTCCAATAAGAAATAATGTAAATACAATTAATCCGTTTCCACCCAAAAAATTTCACCAAAAATTCATTTTTTTTTAAAGAATAAATACTATAGTTTTACATACAGAAAACAATGAGAAATAAATATAAAGCACTAATTATAATGGACAAATGAACAGTTAAATAAGTTTTACCTTTATTGAGGACTCTTGTTGGCGTATGAGAGTGTTTGTTTGGAGGCAGGACAAAATAGTCCTTCTATATGACAATATCAACTCTACAGCTTATTTATCTAGCACAATTCATCTAATATGACATAATAAACAATATTAATAATATAGAAACATGATATAAACTCTAGAATGAATAAAACATGTCATTACGAATCTAAGGAGTGGTGGAGTGTTGGTGTTGGGTATAAAGACCACTGACCATAAGCCATGGTGGTAGTCAGTTTCAGCAGAAAGCCATCACCACTATCACACAAACAATGTGCATAATTTATAAATAAGAAATATTCACACTTGTATAAATAAGAAATACTTACACTTACCTTGGAGGAGATGGTGGCAGAGGACGGCGCTCTTTTCAGTGTCCCTATAATCCTCAAACATTGTAGAAGATAAGTTTTGTGTCGTCATTTTCTATCGATTAATCGCTTAACTTACTTAAGTTTATTCAGGTATACACAAATCCAGTTATACATAAGATTATCATACATAGCAGCATGTGTGTAGAAAACCTAGGATAACCCAAAAAAGTCAGACAGAGTGACTTATTTTCATTGCTACACTGTTAATGCTACACTATCACTGGCTGGTGCTATAGCCTTTATCGACTTGTGAAGCTTCTTTGGACCCATGGTGACTTATTTCACAGTGACAATCACTAAACCAGCAATAAACAATAAATTTATTGTGATATGTTTGAAAGAGCACTGGGTATTGTTCACTCAAGTGTAAACAACGCTAGACTGGCGTCATGCGCGGCTAGGCGTGCAAGCGCAGGCAGGCAGACAGGTCTGGTACGAACCGCTACACAAAAAATATTGACCGTAAAAAACAACCTTTACACAAAAAATTCGTTATCCGGACAGACCGTTACTCGGGGGTCTACTGTAACGGCATACAAAATATTGCAAGGCATTGATAAGGTGGACAGACAGGATGTTCCAGAGATGGGACACACAAACAAGGGGTCACCAACTGGAAGTTGAAGACTCAGATGAGTCAAAGGGATGTTAGGAAGTATTTCTTCAGCCACAGAGTTGTCAGGAAGTGGAATAGTCTGGAAAGTGAGGTAGTGGAGGCAGGAACCATACATAGCTTTAAGACGAGGTATGATAAAGCTTATGAACCAGGGAGAGATCAGTGAAGAGGCGGGGCCAGGAGCTGAGTCTCAACCCCTGCAACCACAAATAGGTGAGTACACACACATTAGCAAGCAAAGGGTCCAAAATAATACAATATTATACAATAAACAAAGATGGTGTGAATGTGAGGGAAAGAATTCACTCTTATGTACTTTAATTTGTGTGCAAGTGGGTGTGACTACAGTATGGGTTGTGTTGAAGCAGCTCTTTCAGAGACATGCCAACTTCAGTGTCACCTACAACCTTTTTTTTTCTCACTACACTAAAGGTTACTAGTTGTATTTTTAATGCAGCTGTTATTTATTTTGACTCAAAAAATTGTAATAACACAATTGCTAACAAATCAAGGAACGGGTGTGGCGTGACTCTGGCCATGGGTTCAAACCTCTCCACCTTTCTATGAATTGTTACTTTTTTTTTTTTGAAACAATATACAGTGGAACCCCGGATTTCGTACTTAATCCGTTCCAGAAGGTCGGTCTAAATCCGAAACGTACGAAAACCAAAGTAATATTTCCCATAAGAAATAAAGTAAATACAGTGGAACCCCGAGTTTCGGCGATTCCGAATATAGTTTTTTTCCATTTACTAGTGTATCGGTCCGTACCAGACCTGTCCGCTTGCGCGCCTTGCCGCGCAGGACGCCAGTCAAGCGTTGTTTACCATTGAGAGAACATTACCCTGCGCGCTCTTTCAAACATTCACAATAAATTTGTTGTTTATTGGTGGATTAGTGACTGTCACTGAAATAAGTCACCATGGGTCCAAAGAAGCTTCCTAGTGGCACCCCTGTGGTAAAGAAAGTGAGGAACACCATCGAAGTGAAGGAGATTGTAGAAAAATATGAGTGGTGTACGTGTGAGTGAGCTTGCCAGGATGTACAAGAAAAACACATCTACTATCACCTCTACCCTGGCAAAGAGAAAAGAAATCAAGGAAGCTAATGTTGCAAAAGGGGTTGATATGTTAACGAAAAATAGATCGAAAACAGTGGATGAGGTTGAGAAGTTGTTGGTGTGGATCAATGAAAAACAGATAGCGGGTGATAGTATTTCCACGGCGATAATTTGTGAAAAGGCAAGGAAGTTGCACGCAGATCTTGTCAAGACAATGCCTGCAACCAGTGGTGAGGCGAGTGATTTTAAAGCCAGCAAAGGCTGGTTTGAGAGGTTTAAGAAATGTAGTGGAATACAGTGTTGTGAGGCATGGTGAGGCAGCCAGCTCAGACAAACTTGCAGCTGAAAAATTTGTGAGTGAATTTAAGGGGTTCGTAGATGCTGAAAAATTTGAACCCCAACAAGTGTTTAATTGTGATGAAACAGGCCTGTTTTGAAAGAAAATGCCCAACATAACCTTCATTACTCAGGAGGAAAAGGCACAGCCAGGACACAAGCCTATGAAAGACAGGCTAACTCTTATGATGAGTGCCAATGCCAGTGGTGATTTTAAAGTGAAGCCTTTACTGGTGTATCACTCAGAAATTCCCAGAGCCTTCAAGAAACACAATGTTAACAAGAATAATTTGTGTGTGCATTGGAAGGCTAACACCAAGGTATGGGTCACTACGAACATTTTCAAAGATGTGTTGACTGGAGTGTTTGGCCCTAGTGTAAAGAAATACCTCCTGGAAAATAAATTGCCACTCAAGTGCCTCCTGGTACTGGACAATGCTCCTGCTCATCCTCACAACTTGGAAGAGTTGTTGTCTGACAACTTCAATTTCATCAGAGTGAAGTTCTTGCCTCCTAACACCACTCCTCTCATCCAGCCCATGGACCAGCAGGTCATTGCAAACTTCAAGAAACTGTACACAAAAGCAGTGTTTCAGAAGTGCTTTGATGTGACCTGACACTGAATTGACCCTAAGAGAGTTCTGGAAAGAACACTTCAATAACATGCATTGCATAGGCCTTATAGGTAAGGCTTGGGAGGGAGTGACTTCCAGGACTTTGAACTCTGCTTGGAGACCACTGTGGCCGGATTGTGTTGAAAAGAGGGATTTTGAAGGATTTGAGGCTGACCCTGACGACCCTGTGCCTGTTGTGGAACATGTTGTGGAAGATATTGTGGCATTGGGGAACAGCCTGAGGTTGGAGGTGTGTGGTGAGGATGTGGAAGAGTTGGTGGAGGAGCACAGGGTAGAGCTAACAACTGAAGAGCTGCAAGAGCTTCATCTGGAACAGCAACAGACCACAGCTGAGGTTATTGCTTCACAGGAGGAGGAAAAGAGAGGGGAGGAGGTGCCATCTTCAGTGCTTAAGGAGATGTGTACAAAGTGGAATGAGTTGCAGACATTTGTTGAAAAACCCCACCCTGAACAAGCTGAAATGAGCCATCTGTGCAACCACTTCAGTGACAGAGCCATGTTGTACTTCAGAAAAGTATTAAAGAGTTGCCAGAAACAAAGGACTGTGGACAGTTATTTCACCAGGCAGAGATCCAGTGACTCTCAAGATGGTCCTAGTGGGATTAAAAGACCAAGAAGGGAAGTAACCCCAGAGAGGGACTTGTTACCTGAAGTCCTTTTGGAGGGAGATTTCCCTTCCAACCACTAACACCCTGCCCCTGTCATCCTCCCTATCTTCCAGATGCCTGCAACTCTTCAATAAAGAAAAGTAAATGTATATATATATATATATTGTTTTTTATTATTTTGAATGTTAATATTTTTGGGTGGAACGGATTAATTGTATTTACATTATTTCTTATGGGAAATAAGGTTTCGAATTACGAAAGTTTTGTGTTAAGAAATAGCTCCTGGAACGGATTAATTACGTTAGTTGAGGGACCACTGTACTAATAATAATCACTCTCGGGCACATTAAATGTCTTATTTTACGTTAATATAGACATTTTCATTAATCCCTCTGATATTTTCTTCAAAATTATATAAGAAACACGTTACAAAGCATATAAACATGCTGTTTATGTGCTATGGTGTTGCTGGGCGGAGGGAAAACATTATTTAATACTAATAATCACTCATGGGCACATTACAGTGGACCCCCGAGTATCGTAATTAATCCGCTCCAGGAGCTATTGCTTAACACGAAGTTTACAAAATTCGAACCCTTATTTCCCATAAGAAATAATGTAAATACAATTAATCCATTCCACAAAAAAATATTCACATACAAAATAATTAAAAACAAAATATATATATATACATTTACTTACCCTTATTGAAGAGTTGCAGGCAGCTGGAAGATAGGGTAATGAGGTAATGAAGGTCCTCTTGGGCATTTTCTATCAAAACAGGCCTGTTTCATCACAATTAAACACTTGTTGGGGAGGAATTCTTTAGCCTCTACGAAGGGGAATCCCCACTCCCTGCATGCCTGCTAAACTCCCTGCATGAATGCTACACTCCCTGCATGCCTGCTAAACTCCCTGCATGAATGCTACACTCCCTGCATGAATGCTACACTCCCTGCATGAATGCTACCACAGGGGTGCCACTAGGAAGCTTCTTTGGACCCATGGTGACTTATTTCACAGTGACAATCATTAAACCACCAAAAAAGACACCAAATGTATTGTGAATGTTTGAAAGAGCACGCTTGGTAATGTTCTCTCAATGGTAAACAATGCTTCACTGGCGGGTGTCCTGCGCAGGCGTGGAGCAGGCGGACAGGTCTAATACGTTACGAAACACGAGCCAGTTTACGATTCTCGAAATCGAAAAAAGCTTACGAAACACGATTTTTACGAAATAAGAACCTTACGAAACTCGGGGGTCCACTGTAAATGTCTTATTTTATGGTAATATAGACATTTTCATTAATTAATCTATGATATTTTCTTCAAAATTATTTAAAAAACACGTTACATAGCATATAAACATGATACATACACCCACAGAATAAAAATTGACAAATATGAGATTTGTTTACCAAGCAACTTAGTAGGAGTGTCGGAAGAATTACGTTTTCTCTAGTCAAACACTGAGGGATAACTGTAGAAAAATATTCCTTTCATATGCCTTCACTCTATATATGGCTATTCACGACCCTTGTGGATTTAGCGCTTCTTTTTTATTATGATAATAATATTAATACAGTGGTACCTCGACTTACGATATTTTTTCATTCCAGAATGCTGTTCAAGTGCCATTACCAAACGAATTTATCTCCTTAAGAAATAATGTAAAATAGACTAGTCTGTTTAGACCCCTAAAAGTACACTTACAAAAGCATTTAAAAAAATAAACTTACATAAAAGGGTGTGTTTGGGGACCATCGTAAGTCGAGGTACCACTGTACTCTCATTAACTCTAAAAATAGTGTGTTGCATGAGAATGGGAGTATTGCTGTTTGTTTATTTTGTAGTAATTTGTACAACTAGTACACAATGTAAGAGCATTTGTATTGTGAGGTAATTATTATTATTTTGAGGTAAAAGTTTCACAAACTCTTACAAACGTATGTGAATGAACTGAAAGTGGACACGTATTAATCGCATTCATTTCGCCTGACCGAGTGATCGCCCACTACCTGTTCAGTTTGTTTTTTTATCTTGTCTGAACTCCGTATCTCGTTCTCTCTCTCGTTTACTCTTTCGTTAACTAGTTGGCTCTCATTGACTATGGCGTCTAAGCTTAGTTGTGATAAAAAGAGGAGTCGTAAGCCTCTTACTTTAAGGGCCAAGTTAGAAATTATTAAACTTGGTGAACTGACTTTTTTGGGTTATCCTAGGTTGTCTACGCATATTCTGCTATGTATGATAATCTATGTAACTGTATTTGTGTATACAGTGGTACCTCGAGTTACGATGGTCCCCAAAATCGCCCTTTTATGTAAGTTTATTTTTTTAAATGCTTTTGTAAGTATATTTTTGGGGGTGTAAAAGGACTAGTCTATTTTACATTATTCCTTATGGGGATAAATTCGTTTGGTAATGGCACTTGAACAGCATTCTCGAACGAAAAAATATCGTAACTCGAGGTACCACTGTACCTGAATAAACTTACTAACAAGGTATATGTTGATCGCTGAGATAGCCATCAAATACAGTTACATATAGCAGCATATGTGTAGAGAACCCAGGATAACCCAAGAGTGTCAGCTAACACTCTTGCTAGGAGCTAATGCTGCTGGGGATTGCAAGTTAAAACCTATGATAATTTATCACTTAGAGAATCCTAGGGCCCTAAAGAACTATGCAAAAGGTAGCTTCCCTATTTATTATAAATCCAATTCGAAAGCTTATTCCTAGTATATATCCTTTATAGTATAATAACATATACAGTGGTACCCCGACTTACGATGGTCCCCAAACTCACCCTTTTATGTAAGTTCATTTTTTTAAATGCTTTTGTAAGTGTAATTTTGGGGGTCTAAAAGGACTAGTCTATTTTACATCATTTCTTATGGAGATAAATTCGTTTGGTAATGGCACTTGAACAGCATTCTGGAATGAAAAAATATCGTAAGTCGGGGTACCACTGTAACTCCTTCAGTGTATAATATTAAGGTGTTAAATGGACCCCAATGGAAATAAATCACTCTGTCTGACTTTTTTGGGTTATCCTAGGTTTTCTACACATATGCTGCTATGTATGATAATTCTATGTAACTGTATTTGTGTATACCTGAATAAACTTACTTACTTACTTTTATTAAATTGGTTCACAGACTATTTTAAGCCACAGTTGAGGCTTACTGCAAGGAAAAGAAAATTCCTTTTAATGTTTTACTTGTTTTAGACAATACCCTGCCACTCACCTCTCATACATCAATGTTAATTCTTTAAGGTAAGTAATAAATGTACTTTGTGTGTATCTTACTTTTTATTGTGTTTTTTAATGCCTAGTGCTATTGCTAACTTAATATAAGTTAGTGTAAGCTTGTTATCTGGCATTTATATGCATTTAGAAGTGGAAAAAAATGGCGTTCTGCTTTTTGGCGATGTCTGCTTTAAGGCACTAGCCTGGAACCTAACCTGCCGTATAAGTGGTGCCCTACTGTATTACCAATAACTAAACCCCTTTCTATACAAAGTTCAATCAAAGGGCTCCCATTTTCATTTACACCTGGCACCCCAAACTTACCTACCACATATATTATTTGTAATGTTTTACATATACAGTGGACCCCTGGATTATGTCATTATTTCGTTCCAGAATGCTGTTCAAGTGCCATTACCGAACGAATTTGTTCCCATAAGGAATAATGTAAATTAGATTAGTCCTTTTAGACCCCAAAAAATACACTTACAAAAGCACTTACAAAAATACACTTACATAATTGTTCGAGTTGGGAGCTGTACGAAAACCGAGGGTCCACTGTATGCATGTGTAGTTTTTATATATTTAGCTGATGCTGGGATATGTTAGGGAGATGAGGTGCTTTTTAAAGGTAGTTTTGAAAATGCTGGCTGAGTCGGTGGTCTGGAGATTTCTGGCAGCGTTTTCTAAATTTTGGGCCTTTTTATGTACATTGATAGACTTAGTGCTTCTTTTTTATTATAATAATATGTAGTTAATAGGTAGTAGGTTGTTAGACAGCAACCATTCGAGGAGGTACTACCGTCTTTTTTTTTCTGTCTCATAAACATGCAAGATTTCAGGTACATCTTGCCACTTCTACTTACACTTAGGTCACACTGCACATACATGTACACGTTTATGTTTACACACTCATCTGAGTCTTTTCTTTGATTTTATCTTAATAGTTCTTGTTCTTATTACTTTTCCTTTCATATCCATGGGGAAGTGGAATAAGAATCTTTCCTCCATAAGCCATGCGTGTTGTAAAAGTCAACTAAACTGCCGGGAACAATGGGCTAGTAACCCCTTTTCCTGTATAACTTGCTAAAAAGAAAAAGAAGAAAACTGTCAAAGTGGGATGTTTGAATGTACGTGGTTGTTGTGCGAACGATAAGAAAGTGATGATTGTGGATGTTATGAATGAGAAGCTGGATGTCCTGGCCTTAAGTGAAACAAAGATGAAAGGGGTAGGAGAGTTTCAGTGGAGAGAAATAAATGGGATTAGGTCAGGAGTTTCAAACAGAGTTAGAGCTAAAGGAGTATCAGTAATGTTGAAGGATAAGTTATGGCAGGAAAAGAGGGAATATAAATGTATCAATTCAAGGATTGTGTGGTGTAAAATAAGGGTTGGATGTGAAAAGTGGGTTATAGTAAGTGTTTATGCACCTGAAGAAGAGAGAAGTGTAGAGGAGAGAGAGAGAGAGAGATTCTGGGAAATGTTGAGTGAGTGCGTGGGGAGTTTTGAACCAAGTGGGAGAGTATTTGTGGTTGGGGATTTCAATGCTAAAGTGGGTAAAAATGTTGTGGAGGGAGTAGTAGGTGAATTTGGGGTGTCAGGGGTAAATGAAAATTGGGAGCCTTTAATTGAGCTATGTGTAGAAAGAGGTTTGGTAATAAGTAATACATATTTTATGAAAAAGAAGATAAATAAGTATACAGTCAACCCTCCGTTTTTGTGCTTAATCCGTTAATGAGGGATCGACTAAAACTGAAACACACGAAACTGAAACCATTTTACCCATAAGAAATAATGGAAATTCAATTAATCCGTTCCAGAAACCGAGAAGTTTGAAAAAAAATTTTTTGGGGGGGCCTTAAAGATAGATTTACATGCACAAATGAATGAACTCAATGTGACACTTACCTTTATTGAAGACTGATGTTGCTGGATGGAAGAGAGGGAGGAGGGGAGAGGGAAGAGACCCTAAATTTTGGAAGGGGAATCCCCCTCCATAAGGACTCTAGGTACCAAGTCCTCATCTGGGGTCACTTCCCTTCTTTGTCTTTTACTGGAACTAGGACCAGCTTCAGAGTCACTGCACACCTGTGGCACTAAATATCTGTCCATAGAGCTCTGTGTCTGGCGTCTCTTTAAAATGTCCTTAAAATGGGAAAAGATATTGTCATTGAACATGTTGATGAGACGGATTGCAACATCTTTGTCAGGGTGATTTTCCTCTACAAATGAAAGCACCTCACTCCACTTTGAACAAATGTCCTTAATCTTTGAAGAAGGCACCTTACATCTCTCTTCCTCCTTCACTGAAGCAATTTCCTCAGATCTGCTTTGATGTTGTTGCAGCTCAAGCTCTTGCAGCTCTTCAGTGGTTAGATCTTCATTGTGGTCCTCCACCAAATCTTCCACATCCTGGCTACTCACATCCAACCCCATGGAATTCCCCAATGCCACAATACTTTCCACAAATTCCATAGGCTCCTCATGGTCAGCCCCAAACCCTTCAAAATCCCTCTCTTGGACACAATCTGGCAACAGTTTTCTCCAAGCAGAGTTCATCGTCCTGGAAGTCACTCTCTGCCAAGCTTTATCTATAAGGCCTATGCAATGGAAGATATCGAAGTGATCCTTCCAGAACTCTTTTAGGGTCAATGCAGAGTCATTGGTCACATTAAAGCACCTTTGAAATATTGTTTTGGTGTACAGTTTTTTGAAGTTTGCAATGACCTGCTGGTCCATGGGCTGGATGAGAGGAGTGGTGTTAGGAGGCAGGAACTTCACTGTTACAAATTTGAAATCCTTAGACATTTGGTCTTCCAAGTCTTGAGGATGAGCAGGAGCATTGTCCATTACCAGGAGACACTTTAGCCCCAATTTATTGTCCAATAGATATTTCTTCACACTGGGGCCAAACACTTGATTAAACCATTCCAGGAAAATTTCCCTAGTGACCCATGCCTTAGGGTTAGACTTCCACATCACAAACAATTTACTCTTGTCAACACTGTATTTCTTGAACACACTGGGAGGTTTCAGAGTGATAAACCAGTAAAGGCTTCACTTTGAAATCCCCACTAGCGTTACCACACAACATAAGAGTTAGCCTGTCTTTCATAGGCTTGTGTCCTGGCATTGCTTTTTCCTCCTGCATGATGTAGGTCCTCCTTGGCATTTTCTTCCAAAAGAGGCCTGTTTCGTCACAATTAAACACTTGTTGGGGTTTGAAATTTTCAGTCTCTACATATTCTTTAAACTCACGCACAAATTTTTCAGCCCCTTGTTTACCTGAACTGGCACCCTCACCATGCCTTACAACACTGTGTATGCCACTTCTCTTCTTGAATTTTTCAAACCAGCCTTTGCTGGCCTTAAATTCATCAACATCATCACTGGTTCCGGGCATTTTCTTGACAAGATTGGTATGCAACTGCTTTGCTTTTTCACAAATTAATGACTGCACAACACTGTCACCCGCTAGCAGTTTTTCGTTTATCACACCAACAACAATTTCTTCATATTTTCCATTGTTTGTGATCTCATTTTCGTTATTGTATTCACCCCTTTCGCAACATTAGCTTCAGTGATTTCTTTTCTCTTAGCCACAATGGAACCGATGGTTGTTGGGGCCTTCTTGTATATCCTGGCGAGCTTGGCAATACGTACACCACTATCATATTTTTCTATTAGTATTTCTTTCTTCAGTTTATGGTGTTCCTCACTTTCTTTACCAAAGAACTGGCACTAGGAGCTTTCTTTGGGCCCATGGTATCTTATTTAGTAGTCACACACAATAATCAAGAGCCAAAAACAATGAATTGTTAATAAATGTTTTGTATGAACTCCTGGGATGATGTTCACTCAAGCATAAACAATGCTACACTGCGTGACAATGTGCGTGGGTGGCGGTCTTGTATGTGCGGGGCACTGGTGGACAGGTTCCATACCAAGCACGAAAACGGAGGTAATCACCGGAAACGGAGGTAAAATTTCCCCGAAAAAACTGCACGAAAACTGAAACACACGAAAACAGATACATACACGAAAACGGAGGGTTGACTGTACAAGGTATGATATAGCACGTAACGAAAGTAGTTTGTTAGATTATGTATTGGTGGATAAAAGGTTGATGGGTAGGCTTCAGGATGTACATGTTTATAAAGGGGCAACAGATATCTTCTTCTTTCAACAAATCAGCCGTTTCCCACCAAGGCGGGGTGGCCCAAAGAGAAAAACAAAAGTTTCTCTTTTTAACTTTAGTAATGTATACTGGAGAAGGGGTTACTAGCCCCTTGCTCCCGGCTTTCTAGTCGACTCTTATGACACGCATGGCTTACGGAGGAAGAATTCTGTTCCACTTCCCCATGGAGATAAGAGGAAATAAGAACAACAACTAGTAAGAAAACAGAAGAAAACCCAGAGGGGTGTACTCCCCTAGTTGTGGTTGCAGGGGTCAAGTCATAGCTCCTGGCCCCGCCTCTTCACTGGCCGCTACTGGGTCACTCTCCCTGCGCCATGAGCTTTATCATACCTCTTCTTAAAGCTATGTATGGAACCTGCCTCCACTACATCGCTTCCCAAACTATTCCACTTCCCGACCACTCTGTGACTGAAGAAATACTTAATAACATCCCTGTGATTCATCGGAGTCTTCAACTTCCAACTGTGTCCCCTTGTTGCTGTATCCCATCTCTGGAACATTCTGTCTCTGTCCACCTTGTCAATTCCTCTCAGTATCTTATATGTCGTTATCATGTCCCCCCCATCTCTCCTATCCTCCAGTGTCGTCAGGTCGATTTTCCTTAACCTCTCCTCGTAGGACATACCCCTTAGCTTCGGGACTAGTCTTGTTGCAAACCTTTGCACTTTCTCTAGCTTCTTTACGTGCTTGGCTAGATGTGGGTTCCAAACTGGTGCTGCATACTCTAGTATGGGCCTAACGTACACAGTGTACAGGGTCCTGAACGATTCTTTATTAAGATGTCGGAATGCTGTTCGTAGGTTTGCTAGGCGCCCGTATGCTGCAACAGTTATTTGGTTGATGTGCACCTCAGGAGATGTGCCTGGTGTTATACTCACCCCAAGATCTTTTTCCTTGATTGAGGTTTGTAGTCTCTGGCCCCCTAGACTGTACTCCATCTGCGGTCTTCTTTGCCCTTCCCCAATCTTCATGATTTTGCACTTGGTGGGGTTGAACTCCAGGAGTCAATGGCTGGACCAGGCTTGCAGCCTGTCCAGATCCCTTTGCAGTTCTGCCTGGTCTTCGTCCAATTGAATTCTTCTCATCAACTTCACATCATCTGCAAACAGAGACGCTTCGGAGTCTATTCCTTCCTTCATGTCATTCACAAATACCAGAAACAGCACCGGTCCTAGGACTGACCCCTGTGGAACCCCACTCGTCACCGGCGCCCACTCAGACACCTCGCCTTGTACCATGACTCGCTGCTGTCTTCCTGACAGGTATTCCCTGATCCATTGTAGTGCCTTCCCTGTTATCCCTGCCTGGTCCTCCAGCTTCTGCACTAATCTCTTGTGTGTATATATATGCTTGTACAGTGGACCCCCGAGTAACGGTCCGTCCGAATAACGATTATTTCATGTAAAGGTTGTTTTTTACGGTCAATATTTGTCTCGTGTAGCGTTTTGAACTTGTGTAGTGGTCCATACCATACCATGGCCAGTCTATGGCTAATGTGTGGTGTAAATATTATGCAGAGAATTCGGAGTGTGGAAATTAGGAGGAGGTGTGGAGTTACTAAAAGTATTAGTCAGAGGGCTGAAGAGGGGTTGTTGAGGTGGTTTGGTCATTTAGAGAGAATGGATCAAAGTAGAATGACTTGGAGAGCGTATAAATCTGTAGGGGAAGGAAGGAGGGGTAGGGGTCGTCCTCAAAAAGGTTGGAGGGAGGGGGTAAAGAAGGTTTTGTGGGCGAGGGGCTTGGACTTCCAGCAAGAGTGTGTGAGCGTGTTAGATAGGAGTGAATGGAGACGAATGGTTTTTGGGACCTGACGAGCTGTTGGAGTGCGAGCAGGGTAATATTTAGTAAAGGGATTCAGGGAAACTGGTTATTGATTTAGCCGGACTTGATTCCTGGAAATGGGAAGTACAATGCCTGCACTTTAAAGGAGGGGTCTGGGATAGTGACAGTTTGGAGGGACTTATCTAAACTGTAGCATCTGAGTGCCTCTGCAAAGACAGTGATTATGTATGAGTGAGGTAAAAGTGTTGAATGATGATGAAAGTACAGTGGACCCTCGGTTAACGAATACCCCGGAAATCGTGCAATTATGTAAGTATAATTTTGTAAGTTCTTGTGGAAGTGTATTTTTGGGGGTGTGAAATAGACTAACCTACGGGAAATTTTTCCTTAAGGGAGTAAATTCGTTCGGTAATGGCACTTGAGCAGACTTCAGGAGTGAAGTTTTTACGAAACTCGGGGGTCCACTGTATTTTGTTTTTGGGGATTTTATTTCTTATTGGGTCATCCTGCCTCGGTGGGAGACGGCTGACTTGTTGAAAAAAAAAAAAATGTACATTGAATTTTTGAAGAGAATTAACCAGATATGGGGAATGTCATAGAGATTTTACGAAAGCAAAAGACTAGGCCTGTACACGCGTCCGTCTTGCTCCGTTTTTCGTTTTTTTCGCGGTCTCCCCTATGCTAGAACCTTAAAACGTGCCATGATCTTATAAGGTACATCCCTCCAGTGCTCGCAACAAACCAGGCAGAAAACAGTTATACAGAGTAAAAACAAGGGAATTAGTGTCCCAGAACATAGTGCCATAAAGCCGGGGGGAATTTAATGCCTTTGGAAATAACAAAACAGAACTTTTTTTGTCAGGGGAAAGGGAAAGTCTCCGAAAATGGGGTGAAGATAGATCTGTATGTGAATATATCAGTGGTGCCCAGTATACAGATAAGTTAATAGTTCAAAGTGGAAACAAAGGCGGAAGTGTAGGCCTAACGAGTTTGTTTTGAAATCAGTTGCCAGCGGCCCAGGGTCCTTACCACGTCGTGTATTGATAATTTTAAACTGTTAGTATACCTGACCAACTCTAGTATTAATTGATATAAAAATCTTTAAATACGAAAAAGGGGCACAATCCTGAGGAAATACGTAATTTGTCCCGCTGAAAAAAACGATAAACAAGTGTCGAGTTGTCAGTGAACGATTTCACCAACATAAGTCCGTTTTATTCCATCATAGAAAAAAAAGCAGTGTTGTGGTGTAGAAAAAAAAAAAACAAACCCAGTAGAGGGAAACCCTGGCACGGAAACCCAGGTGTT